>JASPKP010000920.1:0-20000 GCA_030674155.1 Stramonita haemastoma
AAAAGAAGAAGAAGAATTATTGTGAAGAAGCAGAAGAAGAATTACGAAGAATTGCAAAGAAGTGCAATGAAAAATTGCGAAAAAGAACTGCTAAGAAGAAGAAGAATTGCTAAGAAGAAGAAGAAGAATTGCTAAGAAGAAGAAGAAGAAGAAGAAGAAGAAGAAGAAGAAGAAGAAGAAGAAGAAGAAGAAGAAGAAGCTGCTGCTGCTGCTGCTGCTCCTGCTGCTGCTGCTGATGATGGTGATAATGACGACGACGACGATGACAACAACGATGACGACGACGACGACGATGATGATGATGATGATAAATGCCTGGTTCTGGAAACTTTAATTTGTTTGAACCAAATATACATCATAACTATAAAGGGATACAGCAAAATGGACTTTTTGTATTAAAAGTCACAGAATATCAATGATAATAAACAATATAATTATATGATGCACCATAACACAGTACAGGGCCACGGGCACACGCAAACACACACTAAAAACACACAGACAAACACAGGTGCGCGCACACACACCTTTCAAGAATAAAGGGCATGTCGAGACTATTTGACAAAAGGCTGGATTGAGTCCTGTCTCAACTCAACTTTTGCGCAGTAACAGAACCCATGGCACCATGAGAGTGTTCTGCTGTAGGCATACACACTTTACTAACATGTTTGATATGCGTGGCGCCGGTCTTGTGGCGACACCACAGCTCTAATGAGGGCAGGCTGGCTTGAATACATCAAGTTTGTCGGAATGAAAGCAAGTAAATTTTACGCAATGATATGTAGCCATCCAAATAATAATAATAATAACGATAATATACAATTATGATGCACCACAGCAAAGTGTAGGGCCGCCGCCATATGCGTACACACAGAAAAGGCAGACACAAACGCAATTGGGCACACATGCATGCGAGCATACCCCCCCCCCCCCCCCCTTCCAAAATGAGATGCACTTCGAGAAGATGTGACAAACAGGCGGTTTGAGTCCTGTTCTTCCCTGACTTTTGCACAGTAACAGAGCCCACGGCACTAAGAGAGTGCTCACTGTATGCATACAAACTTTACTAGTATCTATGATATAGGTGGCGCCGGACGTGTGGCGACATCACATACACAGCTCGAAGAGGGCATACATTTTTATTTATTTTATTTATTCTTTCATATCGAGGATAAGGGAATAAGCACTCATGTGCTTTTTTTTTACATCCAGTCCCCGTATGTATGCAGTTTTGTTAATCGTGTCATCTGTTCCTAACGGCACACAATGGCCTACTCTTACGAGACAGGCTTGACTATAGCAAGTTTGTCCAAACGAAAGCTGGTACAGTGTGCGTAATACGACGTAGCTGTGGACATGATTATGAAAACAGTAATAATACAATATGCAGAACTACAGAAAAGTGCAGGGCCACTGCCACATGACATGAGCAGGTGCATGCATGCATGGGCGGCAGATACCCCCGCCCTCTCCTCCTCACCGCCCCCCCCCCCCCACACCCCTCAAGAATAAGTCCCATTTCGAGAAGATGTGACAATTGGGTGGTTTGAGTCCTGGCCTATCCCGACTTTTGCACAGTAGCAGACCCCATGGCACCAAAAGAGTGTTCTACTGTATGCGTATGCACTTTGCTAGCATCTTTGTAACACGTAATTTCCGTATACTATACTATAAAGTTCTTCAAAATAATCAGAAAATTATACACAGAGAAAGATAGAGGACTCTTGGCACAAAGTTTCTTCCCTTTTTTTCTTGGGATTACTTTTCTTTAGTAATGGTATTACAGGTGTCTGTGTCTCATCTGCCTCTCTTTGTCTGTCTATCTGTATGTCTGCCTGTCTGTCTGTCTGTCTGTCTGTCTGTCTGTCTGTCTCTCTCTCACTCTCTCTCTCAATCATTAAGAATTTTATTGAATATAGATAAAACACACACTTGTAAAACACATTTTAGCAGGACAGTTATTGTTATGATCTAGATCATTAACTTTCAATTTTCTTTTTTTTTCTTTTTTTTTTCCAGGACAATGAAAGCAGATCTCATGAGATTTTTTTTGCATATAGTCCCCGTATGTTTGTGGTTTTGCAAATTTTCTCATCTGTTCCCACAGAAACGCTATGGCCTACTCTTCAAAAAGCAGAACAGGTCAAAGTGTGTGCACACAGAAGAAGAAGAAGTATTGTGAAGAAGCAGAAGAAGAATTACGAAGAATTTCGAAGAAGTGCAAAGAAAAATTGCGAAGAAGAATTGGTAAGAAAGAGAATTGGTAAGAGGAAGAAGAAGAAGAAGAAGAAGAAGAAGAAGAAGAAGAAGAAGAAGAAGAAGAAGAAGAAGAAGAAGATGATGATGATGATGATGATGATGATGATGATGATGATGATGATGATGATGACAACAACAACGACGACGATAAGGATGAGGATAAAGAAGAAGATGGTGATGAAGATGATGATGATGATGCCTGGTTTTGGAAACTTTTAACTTGTTTGAACCAAATAGGCCTATACATCATAACTATAAATGGATACAGCAAAATGGACTTTTCCATTAAATATCACATAATATCAATGATAATATACAATATAATTATATGATGCACCATAACACAGTGCAGGGCCACAGGCACACGTAAACACACACTAAAAACGCACAGACAGGTGCGGGCATACACACCTCTGAAGAATAAGGCGCATTTTGAGATCATGTGACTAAAGGCCGGATTGAATCCAGTCTCAACTCAACTTTGCCCAGTAACAGAACCCATGGCACCACGAGAGTGTTCTGCTATAGGCATGCACACTTTACTAACATGTTTGATATGCGTGGCGCTGGTCTTGTGGCGACACCATAGCCTCGGCAGCCTGGCTTTAATATAGCAATTTTTCAGAACAAAAGTAAGTAAAAAGTACGCAATAATACGTAGCATTCCACATAATAATAATAATGATAATATACAATTATGATGCACCTCAGCAAAGTGCAGGGCCCCCACCATATGCGTACATACAGAAAAGGCAGACACAAACACAATTGCACACACATGCAGCGAGCATACCCCCCCCCCCTCCCCTCCCCCAGGAATAAGGTGCATGCCGAGAAGATGTGAAAAACGGGTGGTTTGAGTCCTGTTCTTCCCCGACTTTTCCACAGTAACAGAGCCCACGGCACCAAGAGAGTGCTCACTGTATGCATGCAAACTTTAGTAGTATCTTTGATATAGGTGGCGCCGGACTTGTGGCTACATCAGATGCACAGCCCGAAGAGGGCATACTTTTAAAATTTCATTTTATTTATTCTTTTATATCCAGGATAAGGGAATAAGCACTCGTGTGCTTTTTTTTACATCCAGTCCCCGTGTGTATGCAGTTTTGTTAATCGTGTCATCTGTTCCTAATGGCACACAATGGCCTACTCTTACGAGACTGGCTTGACTATAGCAAGTTTGTCCAAACGAAAGCTGGTACAGTGTACGTAATACGACGTAGTTGTAGACATGGTAATGAAAATAGTAATAATACAATATGCAGAACTACAGAAAAGTGCAGGGCCACTGCCACATGACATGAGTACGGCATGCATACCCCGCGGATACCCCCCCCCCCCTCCTCCTCCCCCCCCCCCCCCCCCCCCCCCCCCAACCACTCAAGAATAAGGCCCTTTTCGAGAAGATGTGACAATTGGGTTGTTTGAGTCCCGGCCTATCCCGACTTTTGCACAGTAAAAGACCCCATGGCACCAAAAGAGTGTTCTACTGTATGCCTACACACTTTGATAGCATCTTTGTAACACGTAATTTCCGTTTAATTTCTGTGTTATTGTTTCTGGATATCTTGCTGTGTTTCTTTTTGTTATCAAGGGATGTTGATATTTAAATTATTTGTCAAATCTGTCTGTCTGTGTGTCTATCTGTCTCTGTCTCTCTCCCTGGGTAGAGAGAGAGTGAAAGAGACAGATATCTATACATACATATATAATATACAATACACAATCTATAAAAATATATAAATATGTATGTTTAGAGAGAGAGAGAGAGAGAGAGAGAGAGAGAGAGAGAGAGAGAGAGAGAGAGAGAGAGAGAGAGAGAGAGAGCCAGCGTTCCAGAGCGAGACAGAGACAGATGGACAGACAGGCTGACCGACAGAGAGAGACAGACAGAGACAGACAGACAGAGAGACACAGACAGACAGACAGACAGACAGAGAAAGACAGAAAACACACACATACACACAAACACACACACACACACACACACACACACACAACAGCAAAATAGATGAGATAGAAAAAAAGAAAAACACGAACAAAGAACCAAACACAAAAAAAGGAAACAAAAAAACACAGGGTCAGGAAAGGTAAAGCCACAAGGGACAGGAGATTGGCGCTGCCCTCAACATGCTGGCCCCTAGAGAAGCTGAGGTCTCTGAAACCTCCTTCCCTATGACCACACAGGTTATGGGACACCTTTGCCTTTACCTTTTACAACACCATGCAACAAAGCACAGTGCAGGGTCTCCATGGCAGCACACTCATAAACACGGGCATTAGACCATGCCCAGGTGTACACACCTACCCCCTCTCCCCCATTAATCATTGCATGATGATCAATGGTGATGGAGGTGATATAATGTAGTATTTTACTTATAATTATTACAGATCTCAGCCTACTCACAAGTAGGCTTTTAAATAATTAAATGTCCTATGCATGAATATATACAACTGCCTGTAATCACTATACATTGATCACAGTTTTGAAACAGACAGTGAAATGTTGGGATTGAACAGTAACTTATATCGTCACTACTTTTAATTTGTTCTTTGGTTTGTAGAACTCTCATTAACAAGGAATCAACTTTAACTTTTGAATAATGAATAATAAAGTAGCTGGAGTAGGATTTATTGTAGATTTTCTTTTTGTAAAATATTTCCAATTTTTTATGAGAGAAAAAAATCAGCAGCATACAACAAAGTTCTTCAAAATAATCAGAAAATTATACACAGAGAAAGATAGAGGACTCTTGGCACAAAGTTTCTTCCCTTTTTTTTTCTTGGGATTACGTTTCTTAAGTAATGGTCTGACAGGTGTCTGTGTCTCATCTGCCTCTCTTTGTCTGTCTGTTTGTCTGTCTGTCTGTCTGTCTGTCTGTCTGTCTGTCTCCCCCCTCTCTCTCTATCTCTCTCTCTCTCAATCATTAAGAATTTTGCACATATATTTTATTGAGTATAGATAAAACACACACTTGTAAAACACATTTTAGCAGGACAGTTATTGTTATGATCTAGAACATTCACTTTCAATTTTTCCTATTTTTTCTTTTATTTTCCAGGACAATGAAAGCAGATCTCATGAGATTATTTTGCACACAGTCGCCCTGTGTATGTGGTTTTGCAAACTTTCTCTTCTGCTCCCACAGAAGCGTAATGGCCTACTCTTCAAAAAGCAGAACAGGTCAAAGTGTGTGCACACAGAAGAAGAAGAAGAAGAAGAAGAAGAAGAAGAAGAAGAAGAAGAAGAAGAAGAAGAAGAAGAAGAAGAAGAAGAAGAAGAAGAATTGTGATGAAACAGAAGAAGAATTACAAAGAATTGCGAAGAAGAAGAATTGCTAAGAAGAAGAATTGCTAAGAAGAAGAATTGTTAAGAAGAAGAATTGCTAAGAAGAAGAATTGCAAAGAAGAAGAAGAAGAAGAAGAAGAAGAAGAAGAAGAAGAAGAAGAAGAAGAAGAAGAAGAAGAAGAAGAAGAAGAAGAAGAAGAAGAAGAACGATCAAGAAGAAGGACAATCAAGAAAACGATTATGATGACTACGATGATGATGATGATGATGACGACGACAACGACGACGACGACGACGATGATGATGCCTGGTTCTGGAAACTTGATTTGTTTGAACCAAATATACATCGTATCTATAAAAGGATATAGTAAAATGGACTTTTGCATTAAATATCACATAATATCAATGATAATTATACAATATATATGATGCACCATAACTTAGTGCAGGGCCACCAGCTCAAGCAAACACACACAAAAACGCACAGACAAACACATGTGCCACATGCATCCGGTCGCATACACACCCCTCAAGAATACCCCTGGGGCGTGATACAGCCTAGTTGTCAGAACATTGGTCTGGCAATTTGAGTCCAGGGTCCAATTCGGGTCGAGGGTATTTTTCCTCTGGAGTTAACATCTGTGCTGACTCCACCCCCACCAAAAGTTTTTCCATGAGACTATAAACCGAGGCCACGTGTGCGAACGCATGCAAAACATCTTGCGCACACGTTAAATGCTGTTCCGCTTTTCATAAGAGTAGGTCATCGTGTGCCAGTGGGAACAGATGACATTTCCAAAACTGCATACACACGGGGACTGGATGTAAAAGAACATATGATTGCTTATTCCATTATCCTCAATATAAAAAGAATAAATAAACAAAGAAATGAATAAATAAGGCGCATTTTGAGATCATGTGACAAAAGGCCTGATTGAGACAAGTATCAACTCCCGACTTCTGCACAGTAAGAGACCCCATGGCACCAAAAGAGTGTTCTGCTGTATGCCATAAAAGCAGTTTACAAGGAAGTGTTGTCATGTGTCAAAGTTAATAATAACTATACCAGCTTGTTTAACTGCCCCAAAGGCTTGTAGCAGGGTTGTGTCCTAAGTCCCACTTTGTTTTCTGTGGTAATAAATGAACTGGTAACATATCTAGAGGATCAGGGAAAACATGGAGTGCAACTTCTACCGGGCTTGGCTGACTTATTCATTCTGCTTTTTGCTGACGACCTTGTGCTGTTGTCTTGCACACCTAATGGTCTGCAAACCCAAATTGACTGCGTTCTTAGAGTGTGCACTGATCTGAGACTAAAAATTAACGAAGACAAAACAAAAGTTACGGTTTTTAGAAAAGGGGGTATCTGAGCAAGAATGAGAAATGGTTTATTGATGGTGCTCCTTTAGAGGTTGTGAACAAATATGTATACCTGGGGTTCACCTTTACAACTACATTGAGTTCAAATGAAAGTGCCAAAGTGTTTGCAAGAAAGGGGAAAAGAGCATTATTCGATGTAATCAGAGTATATAACCAATATAATAGCATGTCAAGTAAAATATTCTTCAAAATATTTGACACCAAAATACAACCCATACTTTTGTATTCTTCTGAAGTTTGGGGCATTCTATGTGGTAATTATCCAGTGGAGGCAGTACATTTATTTGCCTGCAAGAGATTTTGAAATGTTTCCAGCCGTACCCCAAATAAAATGGTATATGGAGACCTTGGGAGGTATCCCCTGCAGATCAACTGTCGCATGCGTGCAGTGAAGTATTGGTTTCGACTGCTTAAGATGGACATTCGCGATTACCTAAGCAAGCTTATCAGATGTTGGTAGCCTTAGACGAGGCTGGTAAAGTTAACTGGGTTTCTAAACTGAAGGGTATGCTACAAAGTTCGGGATTTCGGTATGTTTGGTTGGCTCAAGGAGTTGACAATGAGGAGCATTTCCTGATATCATTCAAACAAAGACTTATAATATATATATATATATATATATATATATATATATATTATATATATATATATATATATATATATATAATATAATATATATATATATATATATATATATATATATATATAAGCAAGAGTGGTTGACAAGTATCAGTACCAGTATCAGGCTGAACTTATATGCATGCTTCAGGTCTTCCCTTACCCTGGAAACATATTTAGACAGTGTACAGCAAAAGTGTTTCAGAGACATCTTTATCCGAGTACGTTTTGGAATCAGTGACCTCAGAATTCATAAGAATCGTTACATGTGTGCAGATGGTACAAACAGTGACTGTCCATTTTGTCCAGGATCAGAAGAAAGTGAACTACATATGTTTTTGAAGTGTGAGGTGTATGCTGCGTTAAGACCAGACATCCTGAAACAGATTTCTACTCACTTTCAGAAAGCAAAATATTTTAGCCTTATGGTCATCCAGAATGTTTCAATGATCAGACAACTTGCATGGTTTTTGTACAAAGCTTTCAAACTAAGAGATAGCAAACTCAGTCTCATGTCTACATAGAATGTGGTAAATCTTGATGTCAATCACTTACGCTTACGTGTTCTTTTCACTTCTTTTTTTTCACTTCTTTTTTTCACTTTTTCTTGATATAGGCATTCCTGTGTTTATATACATTCATGTACCCCATGAAAATGGGCAAAGGCCTAAATTCATTAAAAATTGTCATTGTCATTCTCTCTCTCTCTCTCTCTCTCTCTCTCTCTCTCTCTCTCCTCTCTCTCTCTCTCTCTCTCTCTCTCTGTGTCTCTGTCTCTGTCTCTCTATCTCTCTCTCTCTCTGTCTGTCTCTGTCTCTGTCTCTGTCTCTCTATCTCTCACTCTCTCTCTCAATCATTAACAATTTTGCCTATACATTTCATTGAATATAGATAAAACACACACTTGCAAAACACATTTTGGGAGGACAGTTATTGTTATGATCTAGATCATTAACTTTCAATTTTTCCTATTTTTTCTTTTATTTTCCAAGACAATGAAAGCAGATCTCATCAGATTATTTTGCACACAGTCCCCATGTGTATGTGGTTTTGCATATTTTCTTTATCTGTTCCCACAGACGCCCAATGGCCTACTCTTCCATGGCACCAAAAGAGTGTCCTACTGTATGCGTACACACTTTGCTAGCATCTTTGTAACACGTAATTTCCGTTTTAAGTTCTGTGTTATTGTTTCTGGACATCTTGCTGTGTTTCTTTGTGTTATCAAGGGTAGTTGATATTTAAATTGTAACGGGTCCCACACGGGAATTATCTAAGTCGCCACTCTAGTTCCCATTCCGCCTAATTCGGTACCGGAAATCTTAGAGTCCTAGACTAATTCCTAGTTTCTTTAGTAACCCTAAAGAAGAGTAGGGCTCAGCTACTTATGGGCCGAGGAGTGATAAAGTGGGGATAGAAAAGAGGATAGTAGAAAAATAGGGGAAAAGAAATATAGAAGAGTTAGGGAGTAGGTCAGTGAAATTAATCTACCTCAACTCACTCAGCAGCCACACTGAATACACTGAACGTGACGAACAACACCATTCATTCAATGCGACTCCAGGCCGAGCAAGTTCGGTGTACAACATATATTCCACAACACAACCTACAACACTACCACATTAACACATCAATTGTACTACAAGTACAACTAAGAAAAACAAAAGGTATTCTGTCCAGTCAAATACCAAAAATCATCCTAATACAACAAAATAAATCAATAATCAGTCTCCGATCAGACACACAGAACGATGAGAGTGGGGATGGGATGAGGAGAAAAGCAATGTGACAGGGGAAAACGATGTTCCTTAATCAGGAACATCCAGACTCAGAGACTCCAGTCACACTCCTTTCCCTCACTAGGCCCAGGCAGGAAGTGAGATTTAAAAAACAGAAATATCCCCATAGGCATGTCTTTAAGGGGAGAGAACTCTACAAGGGAGTTACTCAACTTAACGCTTAGTAACACACCAAACAAAAATACGTTTTGGTGAGGGGGGTTACACAATTATTTGTCAAATCTGTCTGTCTGTGTCTCTCTGCCTGTCTCTGTCTCTCTCCCCAGCTAGAGAGAGAGTGAAAGAGATATCTATACGTACATATATAATATAGAATACACAATATATAAAATATATAAATATGTCTGTGTACGAAAATACGAAATTTTAATGTTTAAGGCCAACAGCCCCGTACATTTGGGGTTTCAATAATACACAAATCAATATGTCTGTGTATATATAGAGAGAGAAAGAGAAAGAGAAAGAGAGAGAGAGAGAGAGAGAGAGAGAGAGAGAGAGAGAGAGAGAGAGAGAGAGAGAGAGAGAGAGAGAGAGAGAGAGAGAAAGACAGAGAACACACACACACACACACACACAACACACACACACACACACACACACAGAGGGACACACACACACACACACACACACACACACACACACACACACACACACAACACACACACACACACACACACAGACGGACATAAAAGATGAGATAGAAAAAAACAAGAAAAACAGGAACAAAGAACCAACCAAACAAAAAAACAACAACAAAAAACAGGGTCAGGGAAGGTAAAGCAGCAAGGGAGAGGAGATGGGCACCGCCCTCAACATGCTGGCCCCTAGAGAAGCTGAGGTCTCTGACGCCTCTTCCCTAGGACCACACAGGTTATGGGACACCTTGCCTTTATCTTTTACAACACCATGCAACAAAGCACAGTGCAGGGTCTCCATGGCACGCAGACTCATAAACACAGCACAATGGACTTGTACACGCCTACCCTCCCCCCACCCCTTCATTATTTATTGCATGATGATCAATGGTGATGGAGATGATGTAATGTAAGCATCATCACATCATTCTCATCGATCATCATGCAATGAAAAAGCTTAGCAGAAGCAGAAAAAAAATATATTGCATGATGATCAATGGGATGAGGATGATGTAATGATTCATAATGCAACAAAACAGCCCCAAAGAAGACAGCATATCTTCAATATATATCAAGTCTGTTGGAACCAAAGCTAGCAAAGTTTACCCAACAATACATAGCATTATTTTTTTTTGCTATGTGACACTCCTCTGTGTGAGGGGAAAACATGCTCATCAAAAGCATGTACACAAATTGCCCATCTAACGTGAAGAAATATTTTACTTATAATTATTACAGATCTCAGCCTACTCAGAAGTAGGCTTTTAAATATTATTCATTTCTAAGCTTGTAAACACAACTGCCTGTAATCACTATACATAGAAACACACAAGGATACACAGGTGTGAAACAGACAGTGAAGTGTTACAATTGAACAGTAAATTATATTGTCACTGCTTTTAATTTGTTCTTTTATTTGTAGAACTTTCATTAACAAGGAATCGACTTTAACTTTTGAATAATGAACAATAAAGTACTAGAGTAGGATTTATATTCTAGATTTTCTTTTAGCAAAATATTTCCATTGATTATGAGAAAAAAAAATCAGCAGCATAAAACAAAGTTCTTGGAAATAATCAGAAAATCATACACAGAGAAAGATAGAGGACTCTTGGCACAAAGTTTCTTCCCTTTTTTTCTTGGTATTACTTTTCTTTAGTAATGGTCTTACAGGTGTCTGTGTCTCATCTGCCTCTCTTTGTCTGTCTGTCTGTCTGTCTGTCTGTCTGTCTGTCTCTGTCTGTCTGTCTGTCTGTCTGTCTGTCTGTCTGTCTGTTTGTCTGTCTGTCTGTATGTCTGTCTGTCTGTCTGTCTGTCTGTCTGTCTGTCTGTCTGTCTCTCTCTCTCTCTCTCTCTCTCTCTCCTCTCTCTCTCTCTCTCTCTCTCTCTTCTCTCTCTCTCTCTCTCTCTCTCTCTCTCTCTCTCTCTCTCTCTGTTCCGATTCCCAGTTCCGAGTTCTCTCTCTCTCTCTCTCTCTCTCTCTCTCTCTCTCTCTCTCTCTCTCTCTCTCTCTCTCTCTCTCTCTCTCTCTCTCTCAGTTCCCAGTTCCCAGTTCTCTCTCTCTCTCCTCTCTCTCTCTCTCTCTCTCTCTCTCTCTCCTCTCTCTCTCTCTTCTCTCTCTCTCTCTCTCTCTCTCTCTTCAGTTCCGAGTTCCCAGTTCCGAGTTCTCTCTCTCTCTCTCTCTCTCTCTCTCTCTCTCTCTCTCTCTCTCTCTCTCTCTCTCTCTCTCTCCTCTCTCTCTCTCTCTCTCTCTCTCTCTCTCTCTCTCTCAGTTCCGAGAGTTCCCAGTTCCGAGTTCTCTCTCTCTCTCTCTCTCTCTCTCTCTCTCTCTCTCTCTCTCTCTCTCTCTCTCTCTCTCTCTCTCTCTCTCTCTCTCTCTCTCTCTCTCTCTCTCTCTCTCTCTCGGGGGTTTGAATATCGCTCACAAGCTGACAAGACATGTTTTGCAGAGCTCCACATTATTTGCAATTAATTTGCTAAAATCTTAGTTAATTAGTGACCATGAGGTGTTCTTTACGACTGTATTGGATGTCTAAAGGTCTGCTTTTGTGGAATGTAATAAAAAATTTGTCAAAGAAAGCTCTGACAGCGTCAATTCAAATGAAAGGATTTTGAATGCACAGTTTCTCTGCTAAACTGGCTGTTAGCACTCTGCTACTAATGCTGCTTATGGCAGGAGTCGAACCAAATCCCGGCCTATTACCTGGTGAGGCAGAAGCAAAGTGTAAGTACACTGCTGACTATGATAGTACAATGCACGATACCTGAACAGTAACATCCAACAGCAATTTGATGGTGTGTTCAGTGCTATCAACAAATTCTCTCGAACTGTGTCACACATGACAGATAATATTTCCGATCTGGAACTAATACAAAAAGATATGAAAACACACTTAGACAAGCAGCTTGATGATATAACAAGCTTTGTTCACAACAAATTTACTGAAATAAAGGAGAAACAAAATGTTTTACATTTGGACATTGATGCTCTTAAAAGCAGGTGTGATGGAATGGATTCTTACCTTTCACAACTTGAAGACAGAATTGTGAAAATGGAAAAAGAGCATCAGATGACTGACAACTTACACTGACGTTGTAACCTGCTTTTCTTTGGTCTTTACTGTTGGGGTGACTCTTGGGAATCTTGTGAAGCCAAATTCAAAGATCTGATCTACTATGAAATGAAGCTGAAAGAACCAGTAGGCATAGAACAAGCACGTCCAGTTGGGTCAGCCATACTTGTTCATTTCCAGTCATCCAGACAAAGTACTACAACATGCTAGAGTACTCAAGGAAATCCAATCACCAGTGTATGTGCGAAAGGACTTCTTTGTTAACACACGTCAGAAACGGCCAGGTTTGGCACCCCTCACAAAACAAATGTGTAAGGATGGAGTAAGAGCCAGACTGCATAATGATATGCTGGTCACGGAACATGGGACCTATGCTTTTGACCTCCAGAAACAGGAGTACCAGAAGCTGGAGAGCAGACCAACGCAGCAGGGACACCAGAGGAGGGTGTGGCGGACAAGCAGAGCAGCAGTGGATCACCGAACCCACCAGCAGCAGATGGAGGGTCAGCGACAGCAGAGGTCTGAGGGTCCGGGACAGGCAACATCATCCAAGTGTGGAGGCAGCCAGCCAGCCATCATCTCACACACTCAGACTAAAAGCCACTCCGACATTCCCAACCCACAATCTCACAAGCAACATACCCACTATCCTAATACAACTGGCATCAAGCAAGCACACAGCCCACCAGGTTCAGGTAACAGGCATTCACTGCATGCACATAGAAGGCACTCCAGAGAGCATACAGGGCGTGGTGTGGGTCGTGGCAGAGGACAAAGACCATCCGAGCGGTCTTCAACACACTCACCAAGTCAGGGGGCTGGGGTAATAAACCAAAATGATTCCCCACATGTATCAGATGAGGAAGAAATGGACCACAAAAGTGTAGTGGATAGTGATGTGGATCTGTCTGACGAACACGGAACTGACCTAGCCAGTATTGAGTGGAGATGACGGAAAGACCTGCCCAAGTCAACTGCTCAGGTACCTTTCAAATGGCTTAATCTAAATGTAGCAGGACTGGCTGCCAAGTTGATAAGCACTGACTTTATTAACTGTATAACCTCATTTGATGTTGTGTGCCTTACAGAGACCTATGTGGACAAACAGTTTGATTTTCATTTGTTTAAAGATTTCAGTGTGTTTAACTCACCAGCCAAAAAGTTTAGTAAGCAGGGAAGATGAAGTGGAGGTGTTTTATTGTTCTGGTGAAAAAATGTTTTGCCAATTATTTTAAAGAGATTTTTGTGCCTTATCCAAATATCATTGTCCTAAAAATCTCTAAAGATCTATTTGATCTAGACAAACCTATTTTGTGCATCTGTGTACACATCCCCCCATGTGACTCACCGGTGTATACCATGACAAATGATGGGGTTGGAATGGAGAGTATTGAGCATTGGTAGCTGATTTATTAAGCACAGAAACTGACATGTACATTCTAATGACTGGAGACTTTAATGCTCGTACTGGTCAGGAAAATGGCAAAAATGTGACTGACTATTTAAGCACCAGCAATATGCATGAAAACGTATATTTGCTCGTACCTCACGGGATGAGGGTTTCAATGAATTTGGCAATCAATTACTATCAATGTGTGATAGCTTGGACTGTTCTATACTAAATGGGGTTAAATTATTTGGATTTGATGACTGCCAGACATACATCTGTAAAACTGGATCCAGCACGGTAGACTACTTTATTTTGTCAAATGAATTGTGTCACAATAATTTTTTGGTTTCTCTTTTTGTTGATACTGTTTGTATAGAATATGATCATTTACCTGTTGTTTTGATGCTGAAGACTGTTCTTGAATCAGAATGTAACACAAATACAGAACAAACTGTACAGTGGCTTGATAAAATAATCTGGGATGATCAAAAAGTTGGACAATTTTTAGAGTCATTAAGCTCAACCATAAGTCAAAATAAAATGGATAAGGCAAGACCACTTATAAAGTCAGACATAGACAAAGCACTAGAAGAATTTAATTCATGTTTACAATTAGCAAGTAAGTGTATGGTTAAGAGGGTTAAAACAAAGAATGGTAGAAGCTCGTTGGTTTGATAAGGAGTGCTCTAATTTGAGGAAGGAAGCAAGGGCAAAAATGCGTAGATTCAAAAGAACACAACTGGCAACAGATTGTCAGAGTGCTGTTCAGGCTAGGACTGAGTATGGTAAAGTTCTGAAAGAAAAGAAGCAAAGTTTTAAGTCTTATACAACGCAATATCTAGCTGACAAAATAAAAGATCCAAAACGCTTTTGGAGTGAAATTAATGTAAAACTAGGACTTGGTAAAAAGAAACAGGCATGCAATGAGATATCTCAGGAAGAATGGTTGAAACATTTTAAGAATGTTTTCAATGCTGACAGTATTAATGGGAATGAGGAAGAAGCCTTTCCAAATGACTCCCTCCCTTTTGTTGAGGAGCTTGATGGTCCCATCTCCCAGCAAGAAGTCATAACCTCAATAAAAAGACTAAAAACAGGAAAAGCTTGTGGCTTGGATAACATTTTTGCAGAAATGCTGAAGTCAGGAGACAAGCTAGTAATCGACTTTATTACTGAATTTCTCAATGAATTTTTTTTGACAGGAAAATATCCTCTATTTGGTCCAAAGCTATTGTTGTACCCATACACAAAAAGGGGCCAACAGATTGAGTTGATAACTACAGAGGAGTATCACTGCTTAGTATTATGGGTAAATGCTACACTGCTATTTTGAATAAGTGACACTCCTCTGTGTGAGGGGAAAACATGCTCAACAAAAGCATGTAAACAAATAACCCATATTGTATACCTTTATCCAAGATAAGATGAACGAAATATTTTTCTGATAATTATTACAGAGCTCAGCCTACTCACAAGTAGGCTTTGAAATATTATAAAGCTGGTAAATTCCAAAACACAACTGTCTGTAATCACTATACATTGAAATATATAAGGATACACAGGTGTGCAAACAGACAGTGAAGTGTTACAATAGAACAGTAAATTATATCATCACTGCTTTTAATTTGTTCTTGGGTTTGTAGAACTTTCATTAACAAGGAATCAGCTTTAACTTTTGAATAATGAACAATAAAGTACGTGGAGTAGGATTTATATTCTAGATTTTCTTTTTGCAAAATATTTCCATTTATTATGAGAAAAAAAAAATCAGCGGCATACAAGAAAGTTCTCCGAAATAATCAGAAAATTATACACAGAGAAAGATAGAGGACTCTTGGCACAAAGTTTCTTCCCTTTTTTCATGGGATTACTTTTCTTAAGTAATTTTCTTCTAGGTGTCTGTGTCTCATCTGCCTCTCTTTGTCTGTCTATCTGTCTGTCTGTCTGTCTTCCTCTCTCTCTCACTCTCTCTCTCAATCATTAAGAATTTTATTGAATATAGATAAAACACACACTTGTAAAACACATTTTAGCAGGACAGTTATTGTTATGATCTAGATCATCGACTTTCAATTTTCTTAATTTTTTCTCTTTTTTTTCCAGGACAATGAAAGCAGATCTCATGGGATTTTTTTTGCACACAGTCTCCGTGTGTATGTGGTTTTGCAAATTTTCTCATCTGTTCCCACAGAAACGCAATGGCCTACTCTTCAAAAAGCAGAACAAGTTGAAGTGTGTGCACACAGAAGAAGAATCTTTGATATAGGTGGCACCGGACTTGTGGCGACAAATAGCCTAGTGGTCAGAACATTATGCTGGCAATTTGACGACCTGGGTTCGAGTCCGGTGGAGGATATTTTTCTCCTGGAATTAACATCAGTGTTGACTCCACTCTCCCCAAAAAGTCCTTCGGATGAGACTATAAACCAAGGCCCCGTGTGCGAACGCACGCAAAACATCTTGCGCACACATTAAATCCTGTTCCGCCTTTCGTAAGAGTAGGCCATCATGTGCCAGTGGGGACAGATGACATTTACAAAAATTGCATACACACGGGGACTGGATGTAAAAAAGCACAAAAGTGATTATTCTTGATATAAAAGAATAAATCAAATCACAGGCTGAAGAGGGTAGACTTTTAAAAATTTATTTTATTTATTCTTTTACATTGAGAACAAGGGAATAAGCACTCATGTGCGTTTTTACATCCAGTCCCAGTGTTTATGCAGTTTTGTCAATCGTGTCATCTGTTTGTCTATTGTTTGTATATGCTCGATATAAAAGTTTGTCCAAACGAAAGCTGGTACAGTGTACGTAATACGACGTAGCTGTAGACATGATAATGAAAATAGTAATAATACAATATGCAGAATTACAGAAAAGTGCATGGCCACTGCCACATGACATGTGCACGCGCATGCATATGCTGTGGATACCCCCTCCCCCCTCCCTCTCGCCCCCTCCCTCTAGAATAAGGCCCCTTTTGAGAAGATGTGAAAATTGGGTGGTTTGAGTCGGCCGAGAAGTTTACCCAACAATACATAGTATTAATTTTTTTGCAAAGTGACACTCCTCTGTGTGAGGGGAAAACACCTTAACAAAAGCATGTACACAAATTGCCCAGCTTGTGTCCATTTATCCAAGATAACATGAACCAAACATTTTATTTATAGTTATTACAGATCTCAGCCTACTCACAAGTAGGCTTTTAAACATTATTGAATGTGATCAAACCATACAACTGTCTGTAATCACTATACATTGAAGCACACAAGGATACACAGGTGTGAAACAGACAGTGAAGTGTTACAATTGAACAGTAAACTATATGGTCACTGCTTTTAATTTGTTCTTTGGTTTGTAGAACTTTCATTAACAAGGAATCAGCTCTAACTTTTGAATAATGAATAATAAAGTATGTCGAGTAGGATTTATTTCCTAAATTTTTTCTTTGCAAAATATTTCCATTTGTTGTGAGAAAAAAATCAGCGGCATACCACAAAATTTTTCGAAATAATCAGAAAATCAGACACAGAGAAAGAAAGAGGACTCTTGGCACAAAGTTTCTTCCCTTTTTTTCTTGGGATTACTTTTCTTTAGTAACTGTCTTACAGGGGCTTGTGTCTTATAAGGTTCTGTCTGTCTGTCTGTCTGTCTGTCTGCCTGCCTCTCTCTCTCTCTCTCTCTCTCTCTCTCTCTCTCTCTCTCTCTCTCTCTCTCTCTCTCTCTCTCTGGGGGGGCGGATAGCCTAGTGGTCAGAACATTGCGCTGGCAATTTGAAGACCCGGGTTGAGTCTGGTCGAGGAAATTTTCTTCCTGGAGTTAACATCAGTGCTGACTTCACTCTCCCCCCAAAAGTCCTTCGGATGAGACTTTAAACCGAGGCCCCATGTGCGAACGCACGCAGAACATCTTGCGCACACGCTAAATCCCGTTCCGCCTTTCGTAAGAGTAGGCCATCGTGTGCGGTGGGAACAGATGACAATATTTACAAAAGTACATACACACAGGGACCGGATGAAAAAAAACACATGATTGCTTATTCTGTTATCCTCGATATGAAAAGAATAAATAGAAATATAAAATATATCTCTCTCTCACTCTCTCTCAATCATGAAGAATTTTGCCTATACATTTTATTGAATATAGATAAAACATATACTTGTAAAACACATTTTAGCAGGACAGTTATTGTTATGATCTAGGACATTCACTTTCAATTTTTCTTTTTTTTTTCTTTTTTTTTTCCAGGACAATGAAAGCATATCTCATGAGATTGTTTTGCACACAGTCCCTGTGTGTATGTGGTTTTGCAAATTTCCTCTTCTGCTCCCACAGAAGTGCAATGGCCTACTCATCAAAAAGCAGAACAGGTGGAAGTGTATGCACACAGAAGAAGAAGAAGAAGAAGAATTGAGAAGAAACAGAAGAAGAATTACGCAGAATTGCGAAGAAGAAGAATTATGAAGAATTGCGAAGAAGAATTTATAAGAAGAAGAATTGCTAAGAAGAAGAAGAAGAAGAAGAAGAAGAAGAAGAAGAAGAAGAAGAAGAAGAAGAAGAAGAAGAAGAAGAAGAAGAAAAAGGAGAACGATCAAGAAGAAGGACCATCAAGAAAACGATGATGATGACTACGATGATGATGATGATGACGACGACAACGACAACGACCACGACGATGATGATGCCTGGTTCTGAAAACTTTTGATTTGTTTGAACCAAATATACATCGTAGCTATAAAAGGATATAGCAAAATGGACTTTTTCATTAAATATCACATAATATCAATGATAATTATACAATATATATGATGCACCATAACTTAGTGCAGGGCCACAGGCTCACGCAAACACACACAAAAGCGCACAGACAAACACATGTGCGCACATGCATGCGGGCGCATACACACCCCTCAAGAATACCCCAGGGGCGTGATACAGCCTAGTTGTCAGACAAACAGACAGCTAGAGACAGACACAGAGAAACAGACAGAGAGACAGAGACAGACAGACAGACAAAGACAGTGAACACACACACACACACACACACACACACACACACACACACACACACACACACACACACACACACACACACACACACACAGAACAACAAAAATTATGAGATAGAAAAAAAAGAAAAACACGAACAAAGAACCAAACAAAAAAAATGAAAGAAAAAAAAAAAGACAGGGTCAGGGAAGGTAAACCAGCAAGGGAGAGGAGATGGGCGCTGCCCTCAACATGCTGGCCCCTAGAGAAGCTGAGGTCTCTGACGCCTGGTTTCCCTACGACCACACATGTTATGGGACACCTTTGCCTTTACCTTTCACAACACCATGCAACAAAGGACAGTGCAGGGTCTCCGTGGCACGCACACTCATAAACACAGCACAATGAGCATGCCACCTGTACAGGCCTACGGGCCTACCCCCTACACACCTACCCCCCACCCCTCACCCCACCCCACCCAAAAAAGGCTTTTTTGTTGTTGAAAATGTGACAAAAGGCCAGTTTAGGTCCTGTCTTACCCCAACCTTTCCACAGTAAAACAGCCCAGAGCTTTGTGAGTGCTCTGCTGTGTGAATACCTACTTTACTAGCATCTTTAATATGGGTGGCACTGTTCTTGTGGCGATAAAACAGCCCCCCCAAAAGACAGTCTGTCTTGAATATATATCAGGTCTGTTGGTAGGAAAGCTAATAAAGTGTACCCAACAATACAGAGTATAATTAATAATAATGATAATAATACTTGGAATTTTTATAGTGCTATATCTTGTAAAAAGAAATCAAAGCCCTTGCATTCGACCTACACAATACACAATCAACAACAATTTACAGTTTTAACAAATTCAAATATACACACACACGCACGCTGCGCGCGCGCACACACACCTACAAACGTTATGCACTTTTGCAGGCGGATGTTGAAGGCAGGGACAGGTAAGAGATGGAAGCCAAAGGAGAAAAACTTAGGTTTGAAATAAGTGTGTCTTGAGGTTGGATTTAAAGGTGTCATAAGTAGGCTTTTGCCGGAGGGAGAGAGGAAGGATGG
>JASPKP010000920.1:22500-25000 GCA_030674155.1 Stramonita haemastoma
CACACACACACACACATATATATATATATATATATATATATAAAATATATATATATATATATATATAATATATATATGTTGTGTGTGTGGGTGTGGGTGTGTGTGGGTGTGTGTGTGTGGGTGCAAGTGGTTTCGTCATCTTTACCAAGTTAGATAAACTAAAAAGAGTGTATTTACTAAATGACCCTCCTGTGTGTAAGGGGAAAAACACTTAACAGAGGGATGTATGCAAATCACTCATCCAAGATAAGATGAACTAAATATCTTACATTTATTACAGATCTCAGCCTACTCACAAGTAGGCTTTTAAATATATTCAGTATCGGCAACACTACTGCCTGTAATCACTATACATTGAAAGACATAAGAATATACAGGTGTGAAACAGGCAGTGAAGTATTACAAGTAAACAGTAACATTATATCGTCACTGCTTTTCATTTGTTCTTTGGTTTGTAGAACTCTCATTAACAAGGAATCAACTTTAACTTTTGAATAATGAATAATAAAGTAAGTGAAGTAGGATTTATATTCTAGATTTTCTTTTTGGAGAATATTTCCATTTATTATGAGAAAAAAATCAGCGGTAGACAATGAAGTTCTTGAAAGTAATCAGAAAATCATACAAAGAGAAAGAAAGAGGACTCTTGGCACAAAGTTTCTTCCCTTTTTTTCTCGGGATTACTTTTCTTTAGTAACTGTCTTACAGGTGTATGTGTCTCATTTGCCTCTCACTGTCTGTCTGTCTGACTGTCTGTCTCCCTTTCTCTCTCTCTCTCAATCTCTCTCCCTTAATCACTAAAAAGTTTGATATGCAGAATTACAGAAAAGTGTAGGGCGAAATCAAGTCAATCATGTCAAGTCAAAGCACTATAATCATCCCTGAAGGGCAATTACAATACTGACAGGCATATTGATATAAATCATAATCAAACATACCAAGTAGCTAGACAATTTGTTCAAACATTATATAACTTCAAATACAAATTCACAAACACTTACAATTATGAGCTCTGGCACAACACACACACACACACACACACACACACACACACACACCACACACACACACACACACACACACACACACACACACACACACACACACAAGATGAGATAGAAAAACAGAAAAACACGAACTAAGAACCAAACAAAAAGAAATCAAAACCAAAAAAAAAACAGGGTCAGGGAAGGTAAAGCAGCAAGGCTGAGGATATGGGCGCTGCCCTCAAAATGCTGGCCCCTAGAGAAGCTGAGGTCTCTGACACCTGGTTTCCCTACGACCACACAGGTAATGGGACACCTTTGCCTTTACCTTTTACAACACCATGCAACAAAGCACAGTGCAGGGTGGCAGTACTCTCATAAACACAGCACAATCGAGCATGCCCACGTGTACATACCTACCCCCCCCCCCCCTATTAATTATTGCATGATGATCAATGGTGATGGAGATGATGTAATGTAAGCAACTCTGGGCAGTAACAGAACCCATGGCACCATGAGAGTGTTCTGCTGCTAGGCATGCACACTTTAAGAAACATGTTTGATATGCGTGGCGCCGGTCTCTCATGGCGACACAATAGCCCCAAAGAGGGCAGCCTGGCTTTAATATAGCAAGTTTTTCCAGAACAAAAGCAAGTAAAATGTACGCAGTAATACGTAGCAGTCCACATGATAATAACGATAATATACAATCATGATGCCCCACAGCAAAGTGCAGGGCCACCGCCATATGCGTACACACAGAAAAGGCAGACACAGATGCAATTGGCATACATGCACTGGAGCATACCCCCCCCCCCCTCCCCCAAGAATAAGGTGCATGTCGAAAAATCTCTCATTCTTTCTGTTACAGAGAAAAACCTTGACCCATTACAATTTGCGTACAGATCTAGAAGGGGTGTCGAAGATGCCAAATTATTCATTTTGAACAAGCTGTACAATCACTTGGAAACACCTGATTCTCATGCCAGAATATTGTTTGCTGACTTTAGCTCAGCTTTCAATACAATACAGCCTCATATTCTGGTTAACAAAATACTTTCAAAATTTGATGTAGACAATCAACTTATACGTTGGCTGACTGAATTTTTAACTGACAGGCCACAGCGTGTTTTTGCCAACAAAATACCTTCATCAGTTAGATATACCTACACTGGTTCCCCACAGGGCTGCGTCCTCTCGCCACTTCTTTACATTCTATACACAGATGATTGTAGAAGCAGCCATGAAAACTCATTTCTGGTAAAATTTGCGGACGACAGTGCTCTTCTGTCTCTCTTATCTGGATCAGTCCTAGACCACGGTCCAGCCCTTACCGAGTTCGTAGATTGGTGTGATGAGGCCTATCTGGAGCTAAATGTTTCTAAAACTAAAGACCTTCCTATTGATTTCAGAAGATCGGAGTACACTTCTGAGAATACCATCATCCATAGTGAAGAAGTTGAAAACGTTTTGAAATACAAATATCTGGGAACTGTTTTTGACCACAAGCTAAA
>JASPKP010000920.1:27500-34610 GCA_030674155.1 Stramonita haemastoma
GACAGACAAAGACAGACACAGAGAAACAGACAGAGAGACAAAGACAGACAGACAAACAGACAAAGACAGAGAACACACACACACTCACCACACACACACACACACACACACACACACACACACACACACACACAGACCACAAAAAAGATGAAAGAGAGAAAAAAAGGAAACACCAACAAAGAACCAAACAAAAAAAACAAACCAAAAAACCAGGGTCAGGGAAGGTAAAGCAGCAAGGGAGAGGAGATGGGCACTGCCCTCAACATGCTGGCCCCTAGAGAAGCTGAGGTCTCTGACGCCTCTTCCCTAGGACCACACAGGTTATGGGACACCTTGCCTTTCCCTTTTACAACACCATGCAACAAAGCACAGTGCAGGGTCTCCATGGCAGCACACTCATAAACACAGTACAATGGCTTGTACATGCCTACCCTCCCCCCACCCCTCCATTAATTATTGCATGATGATCAATGGTGATGGAGATAATGCAATGTAAGCATCATTACATCATTCTCATCTATCATCATGCAATGGTAAAGCTTAGCAGAAGCAGAAAAAAAAATATTGCATGATGATCAATGAGGATGAGGATAATGTATTGATTCATAATACAACAAAACAGCCCCAAAGAAGACAGCATGTCTTCAATATATATAAAGTCTATTGGAATGAAAGCTAGCAAAGCTTACCTAACAATACATAGTATTATTTTTTTGCTAAATGACACTCCTCTGTGTGAGGGGAAAGCACGCTCAACAAAAGCATGTACACAAATTGCCCATCTTCCATCAGTTTATTCAAAGTAACATGAAGAAATATTTTACTTATAATTATTACAGATCTCAGCCTACTCACAAGTAGGCTTTTAAATATATTTGTTTTACAGATAAGTTTCACAACTGCCTGTAATCACGATACATTGAAGCAAAAAGGATACACAGGTGTGAAACAGACAGTGAAGTATTTCAAGTAAACAGTAAATTATATGGTCACTGCTTTTAATTTGTTCATTGGTTTGTAGAACTTTCATTAACAAGGAATTGACTTTAACTTTTGAATAATGAATAATAAAGTACGTGGAGTAGGATTTATATTCTAGATTTCCTTTTTGCAAAATATTTCCATTGATTATGATAAAAGAAAATCAGCCACTTACTATAAAGTTCCTCAAAATAATCAGAAAATTATACACAGAGAAAGATAGAGGACTCTTGGCACACAGTTTCTTCCCTTTTTTCTTGGGATTAGGATTTTGTTTTAGTAACTCTCTTAGAGGTGTCTGAGTCTTGTCTGCCTCTCACTGTCTGTCTGTCTGTCTTTCTTTCTCTCAAATTTTCTCTCTCTCTCAATCATTAAGAATTTTGCATATACATTTTATTGAGTACAAATAAAACACACACTTGTAAAACACATTTTAGCAGGACAGTTATTGTTATGATCTAGATCATTAACTCTCAATTTTTCTTACATCTTTCTTTTATTTTCCAGGACAATGAAAGCAGATCTCATGAGATTTTTTTACACACAGTCCCCGTGTGTATGTGGTTTTGCAAATTTTCTCATCTGTTCCCACAGAAATGCAATGGCCTACTCTTCAAAAACGCAGAACAGGTTGAAGTGTGTGTACACAGAAGAAGAAGAAGAAGAAGAAGAAGAAGAAGAAGAAGAAGAAGAAGAAGAAGAAGAAGAAAAATTGTGAAGAAGCAGAAGAAGAATTAAGAAGAAGAAGAATTACAAAGAATTGCAAGAATTGCGAAGAAAAATTTCGAAGAAGAAGAAGAAGAAGAAGAAGAAGAAGAAGAAGAAGAAGAAGAAGAAGAAGAAGAAGAAGAAGGACAATCAAAAAACAATGATGATGATGATGATGATGATGATGATGATGATGATGATGATGATGATGATGATGATGATGATGATGATGATGGTGATGACGACGACGACGACGACAACGACGATGACGACGATGATGATGCATGGTTCTGGAAACTTTTGATTTGTTTGAACCAAATATACATGGTAACTATAAAAGGATACAATAAAATGGACTTTTGCATTAAATATCACATAATATCAATGATGATATACAATATATATGATGCACCATAACTTAGTGCAGGGCCACGGCACACGCAAACACACACAAAAACGCACAGACAAACACATGCCCGCGCATGCATGGCTGCCTACACACCCCTCAAGAATACCCCGGGGGCGGGATACAGCCAAGTGGTCAGAACATTGCGCTGGCAATTTGACATCCCCGTCCGGTCGAGGGTATTTTTTCCTCTGGAGTTAACATCAGTGCTGACTCCACTTCCCCCAAAAGTCTTTCGGATGAGACTGTAAACCGAGGCCACGTGTGCGAATGCACGCAAAAAATCTTGCGCACACGTTAAATGCTGTTCCGCTTTTCATAAGAGTAGGTCATCGTGTGCCAGTGGGAACAGATGACATTTACAAAACTGAATACCCACGGGGACTGAATGTAAAAAAAGCATATGATTGCTTATTCAGTTATCCTCGATATAAAAAGAATGAATAAAAAATGAAATGAACAAATAATGGGCATTTCGAGATCATGTGACAAAAAGCCGGATTGTGTCCAGTCTCAACTCAACTTTGGGCAGTAACAGAACCCATGGCACCATGAGAGTGTTCTGCTGTAGGCATGCACACTTTACTAACGTGTTTGATATGCGTGGCGCCGGTCTTGTGGCGACACCATAGCCCCGAAGAGGGCAGCCTGTCTTTGATATACCATTTTTTTTTAGAAAAAAGCAAGTACAGTGTACGTAATAATACGTAGCCATCTACATAATAATAACGGTAATATACAATTATGATGCACCACAGCAAAGTGCAGGGCCGCTGCCATATGCATACACACAGAAAAGGCAGACACAAACGCAATTGCACACACATGCGCGAGAGCATACCCCCCCTGCCCCCTCCCCCAAGAATAAGGTGCATGTCGAGAAGATGTGACAAACGGGCGGTTTGAGTCCTGTTCTTCCCTGACTTTTGCACAGTAACAGAGTCCACAGCACTAAGAAAGTGCTCACTGTATGCATACAAACTTTACTAGTATTTATTTATTTATTTATTTATTTATTTATTTATTTATTTATTTATTCTTTTATATCGAGGATAACAGAATAAGCAATCATATGCTTTTTTCATCCGGTCCCCGTGTGTATGCAGTTTTGTAAATCATGTCATCTGTTCCCACCGGCACACGATGGTCTACTCTTACGAAAAGCGGAACAGGATTTAACGTGTGCGCAAGATGTTCTGCGTGCGTTCGCACACGGGGCCTCGGTTTAAAGTCTCATCCGAAGGACTTTTTGGGGAGAGTGGAGCACTGATGTTAACTCCAGGAAGAAAATTTCCTCGACCGGACTCGAACCCGGGTCTTCAAATTGCCAGCGCAATGTTCTGACCACTAGGCTATCCGCCCCCCTAGTGTCTTTGATATAGGTGACGCCGGACTTGTGGCGGCATCAAATGCACAGCCCGAAGAGGGCAGACTTAAATGTTTTTTTTTTTATTTTTATTCTTTTATATAGAGGATAAGGGAATAAGCACTCATGTGCTTTTTTTACATCCAGTCCCCATGTGTATGCAGTTTTGTTAATAGTGTCATCTGTTCCTAACGGCACACAATGGCCTACTCTTATGAGACTGGCTTGACTATAGCAAGTTTGTCCAAACGAAAGCTGGTACAGTGTACGTAATACGACGTAGTTGTAGACATGATAATGAAAATAGTAATAATACAATATGCAGAACTACAGAAAAGTGCAGGGCCACTGTCACATGCACACATACAAAAACTGCACACACAAACATAAGCACGTGCACGCATACCCCCCCCCCCCCCCCCATACCCCTTCCCGCTCCCCTCCCCACCCACCCCCCAAGAATAAGGCCCGTTTGGAGAAGATGTGACAATTGGGCGGTTTGAGTCCCGTCCTATCCCGACTTTTGCACAGTAACAGACCCCATGGCACCAAAAGAATTTTTTGCTGTATGTACACACTTTTCTAACATCTTTGTAACACATAATTTCCCTTGTAATTTCTATAATTTATCTGGATATGTCCCTCTGTTTCTGCTTGTTATCAGGGGTTGTTGATATTTAAATTATTTGTCAAATCTGTCTGTCTGTGTGTCTGTCTGTCTGCCTGTCTCTGTCTCTCCCCGGCTAGAGAGAGAGTGAAAGAGATAGATATCTATACATACATATATAATATATAATACACAATATATAAAAATATATAAATATGTATGTTTATATATAAAGAGAGAGAGAGAGAGAGAGAGAGAGAGAGAGAGAGAGAGAGAGAGAGAGAGAGAGAGAGAGAGACAGACAGACAGACAGACAAACAGACAGACAAACAGTCAGACAGACAGACAGACAGAGAGAGGGAGATAAACAGAGAGACAGAGAGAGAGACAGACAGGCAGACCGACAGACAGAGAGCGACAGACACAGAGACACAGACAGAGAAACACAGACAGACAGACAGACAAAGACAGAGAACACACACATCCACACAAACACAAAACACACACACACACACACACAGAGACAAAAAAGATGAGATAGAAAAAAAGAAGAGCACAAAAAAACAAACCAAAAAATAAATCGAAACAAACAACAGAAAAAAAACCAGAGTCAGGGAAGGTAAAGCAGCAAGGGAGAGGAGATAGGAACTGCCCTCAACATGCTAGCCCTAGAGAAGCTGAGGTCTCTGACGCCTCCTTCCCTATGACCACACAGGTTAAGGGACACTTTTGCCTTTACCTTTTACAACACCATGCAACAAAGCACAGTGCAGGGTCTCCATGGCACGCACACTCATAAACACGGGCATTAGACCATGTCCAGGTGTACACACCTACCCCCTCTCCCCCATTAATTATTGCATGATGATCAATGGTGATGGAGATGATGTAATGTAGTATTTTACTTATAATTATTACAGATCTCAGCCTACTCACAAGTAGGCTTTTAAATATATGCGTGTATCGTTATATACAACTGCCTGTAATAACTATACATTGATCACAGTTTTGAAACAGACAGTGAAGTGTTAGGATTGAACAGTAAATTATATCGTCACTACTTTTAGTTTGTTCTTTGGTTTGTAGAACTCTCATTAACAATGAATCAACTTTAACTTTTGAATAATAAATAATAAAGTAGGTCGATAGGATTTATATTCTGGATTTTCTCTTTGCAAAATATTTCCATTGATTATGAGAAAAAAATCAGCAGCATACAAGAAAGTTCTTCAAAATAATCAGAAAATCATACACAGAGAAAGAAAGAGGACTCTTGGCACAGAGTTTCTTCCCTTTTTTTCTTGGGATTACTGTTCTTTAGTAACTGTCTGACAGGTGTCTGTGTCTCATCTGCCTCTCACTGTCTGTCTGTCTGTCTGTCTGTCTGTCTGTCTGTCTGTCTGTCTGTCTCTCTCTCTCTCTCTCTCTCTCTCTCATCTCTCCTCTCTCTCTCTCTCTCTCTCACTCTCTCTCTCCATGGGGACAGATAGCCTAGTGGTCAGAACATTGCCTTGCAATTTGACAACCCTGTTCAAGTCCAGTCGAGGAAATTTTATCTCCTGGAGTTAACATCAGTGCTGACTCCACTCTCCCCAAAAGTCTTTGGATGAGACTTTAAACTGAGGCCCCCTGTGCAAAGCAGGCAGAACATCTTGCATACATGCTATATCCGGAAAAGCACATGATTGCTTATTCTGTTATCCTTGATACAAAAGAATAAAAGAAAAAAAAGAAGAGAAGAATAAATCATTAAGAATTTTCCCTATAAGTTTTATTGAATATAGATAAAAAAAACACACTTGTAAAGCACATTTTAGCAGGACAGTTATTGTTATGATCTAGATCATTAACTTTCATTTTCTCTTAATTTTTTTTCTTTTATTTTCCAGGACAATGAAAGCAGATCTCATGAGATTTTTTTGCACATAGTCCCCGTGTGTATGTGGTTTTTCAAATTTTCTCATCTGTTCCCACAGAAACCCAATGGCCTACTCTTCAAAAAGCAGAACAGGTCAAAGTGTGGGCAAACAGAAGAAGAAGAATGACAAAGAATTGCGAAGAAGTGCAAAGAAAAATTGCGAAGAAAAATTGCTAAGAAGAAGAATTACTAAGAAGTAGAAGAAGAAGAAGAAGAAAAAGAAAAAAGAGTAATGATTAAGAAGAAGAATTGCTAAAAAAGAAAAAAAAAAGGAATAAGAAGAAGAAAAAGAAGAATTAAGAAGAAGAAGAAAAAGGAAAAAAGAAAAAAGAAGAAGAAGAAGAAGAAAAAAAAGAAGAAAAAATTTAAAAAGGGAAGAAGAAGAAGAAGAAGAAAAATTTGAAAGAAGAAAAAGAAAAAAGAAGAAGAAGAAAAATTTAGAAACAATCAAAAAAATTATAATGCTGCTGCTGCTGCTGTTTGTGCTCCCTGGTTCTGGGTACTTTTATTTGTTTGAACCAAATAGGTGTTTTCCATCATAACTTTTTAAAAGAATACAGCAAAATGAAATATTCCTTTAAATATCACAAAATTTCATGGGTAATATACAATATAATTATTTGATGCACCATAACACAGTACAGGGCCACGGGCAACGCAAACCAAAACCCAAAAAAGTACAAAAATGTCTTCAATATATATCAAGTCTGTTGGAACAAAGCTAGCAAAAAATTTACCCCAAAAATACATAGTATTATTTTTTTGCTAAGTGAAAACTCCTCGTGTGAGGGGGAAAAACCCCAACAAAAGGGATGTACACAAATTGCCCCTCTAAGGTTGTTTATCTTAAATGAACAACTTGTTTACTTATAATTTTTTTCAAACTCGCCCCCTCCCCAAGTAGGCTTTTAAATATTCTCCACTGATAAATTGTAACACACAAAATGTCTGTAATCAAAACCCTTTCATTTAAAAAACACAAGGATACACAAAGGGGTGAAACAGACAGTGAAGTGTTACAATTTAACAGTAAATTATATGGTCACTGCTTTTTTTTTGTTCTTTGGTTTGGGAGAACTCTTATTAACAATGAATTTAACTTTAACTTTTGAATAATGAATAAT
>JASPKP010009211.1:0-10620 GCA_030674155.1 Stramonita haemastoma
TAAAAAAAAAAATAATAAACGAAGCAGACAAAAAAAAAAATAACAAACAATTTTAAAATTGAGACATACAAGAAAAAAATGGCTGCCAAAACCACGGAAAATTTAAAAACACCCCCATGCACTATCAACCATTTTTTAGTTTGATAAAACAAAAAAATTCCTTTTGGGAGGGGACAACAGAGTAAATGTTTTCTTTTAACCCCCAACATTTTTCAAAGTAAAGGTGACCCAAACCTACGGGGCGGGGGGGAGCGAGATTTTTGGAGACCTCAGTTCCTGGGGGGGCCGGCAATTGAGAGGCGCCCATCCCTTTACTTGTTGCTTCAAAACCCCCCAACCCCCCAAAGGGGCAAGAACCCATAACTTAAAGCGGGGGTAAAACTGGGTTTGACGACCGAGCGCGCAAACGGCACCCATCCCTTGGTAACCACGCTCGACTGCTTAATCAAGGTTGAGGAAAGTAGTGCACCGACCACTGAGCAAACCCGTCCTCAAAAATAGTTGTTTTTTAAAACTGGGAAATTCCCCATCAACAGGGGTTTTTATTCAAGAAAAAAATCAGGTTTGATAATATCAGCAAGGTAGAACGGACAATTGTTTCGGGATGAGGAAAGAATTAAAACTGTCTATCCACCTCCATCTCGTCTGGCGTTTTTCTCCTCTCCTAGCCTGGTCATCTTTCATTTTCGTCCGTCCATCTGCATTACTCTTTGTCTGTTTGTCTGTTCGTGTGGGGTTTTCTGTATTTTAATTGCCCTTCCTGCCTGCCCCCGCCGCCTCCTGCCCGCCTGCTGCTCTGTCTGTTTCTGTCTGTTTCTTCTGTCTGTCCGCCTGTCTGCCTGTCGTCTGTCTTCTGCCTGTTTTTTTCTCTCTCTTTGTCTCTCTCTCCTCCTCTCCCCCTCCCCCCCATCTCCCCCCTCTTCCCCCCCTTCCCCCCCACCCCTTCTCCCCCCCGTCTCCCCTCCCTCCTCCTCTCCCTTTCCCTCTCTCCCTTTCCCCCCCCTCCCCTCACCCTCCTTCCTCCCCCCTCCCACCCCCTCCCCCCTCCTCCGCCCCTCCCCCTCCTCCTTTTCCCCCCCTCTCTCTCTCCTTTTTTTCTCCCCCCTTCCCCTTCTTTTTCCCCCCCCCCTCACCCTTCCTTCTTCCTTCTTCTCTCTCTTCTTCTTTCTTCTTCCCCCCCTTCCCCCCTTCACTTCCCCCCCCCCCTTCTTGTTTTCCCTCGCCCTCCCCCTCCCCCCCCTTCTCCCTTTTCCCCTTCCTCTCCTTTTCCCCCTTCCCCCCCCCCTTCTCCTCTCCCCCAACCCCCCTCCCCTCAATCCCCCCCCCTCTCTCCTCCCTCCCTCTCTCCTCCCCTTTCCCCCTCACTCTCTCTCCTCTCAATATATATATATAATATAAAACAACGCCTTTTGATGTTTTTTCCCCAATTATCTTTCAAAAAATAAAATCAAGAAAAATTGGGTATTTCACATTTGAAACAAAAAGTACCCTGCAGTAACCAGTACGCTTTTTTTCTTCAAATGTTTAAAAAAAATTTTTGGGGGCCCACAAAACATCACTGCACAAATCAGCGTCAATTTTGCAGCGATGAAGGAGCCGTGATATTGTAACCAATTATTCCATTTTTGAAAAAAAAAAAAAACCCAACAAAGATCCAAACATTCCAGAATCGAACCAAATACCAGCACATAAGCCCCTTTAAAATAAAAATTTAGTTTCTGAAGACAAGACGGGCACTTCCATGCACCCACCCCCTTTAAAAACACACTTTCCCCGACAGCGAACACAAACCAACGCAGATTCTTCGCTGGCATAGGTGTGTTTTTTGGGGTCATTAGCATTTGCTTTTAACCCCAATTTATTTTTTCGGGTTTTTTTTTGTTTTTGCTTCCATTAACGTCTTTTTTTTCCCTTTTTTTCCCCTGGTCTTTTGTGTGCATCGAAACTGGGGAAAAATTGTAAAGGGCACAAACTAAAAATTCATTTTTAAACTAGATCTGTGAAGTTTAAAATGTAAGGGGTTTGGAAGTGTTAGTGGGAAAAATGAAAACCTGTTTTTTTTTTTTTCCCTGCACAAAAATTTTTTGTTCTTTTTTTTTGATAAATTTTCCATTGTATTAGATGTCCTTTTTTTTTAAGTGGGAAAAAAAAAATATAACCGCCCAAAAGGGTTTGGGGTATTTAAAAAGGGGGGAAGACTTTTGAAAAGATTTTAAACCCGAAAAGACCTTCATATTTTTAAACTGATGAGAAAAAAAATACCTTAAAATTTTTCTTTCTGCATTTTTTAGGGGGAAATTTAAATGAGCATATCCCAAAGCAAAAGGCCCGGGCCCCTCTAAATTTTTCTTTTTATTGCAAAAGAAAGAAAAAAACCCTGGCAAACTCCCCAAAAAAAAAAAGGGCATCACGGTCTGGGAAAGGGATACAAATGTTCCCCGCCCTTTTTGTCATTCTTTTAAAAATTTGCAAAACTTTGGATTTGGGGGTTTTATTTCGGAGGACAGGACAAAAACATTACCTCCCGTAAAAAACCCCAGCGAAATAATTGGGTGTCCCCTCCCGGGCATTTTAGAGCCTTTGGCAGATCCAGACAAACCCAAAAATCCATTTCCATCTGCAAATGTTTTCCCCCAAAATTTATTGCTTCTTGGGAAAAAGACACAATGCTTAAAAATTAAAAAAAAACCTCTGAAAAACCCCCTTTTCCCCCCCTTTTTTTTTTTTTTGGTTTTTTTTTTTTTTTTTTTTTTTCTTTTGGGGTTTTTGAAAAAGCAGGGTTTTTAATAAAAGCGGGCATGTAAACGATTTGGTATGTATTTTTTATTTCTTTATTTCATGAATAAAAATACTAAAAAAACCCCTTTTTAAGGGTTTCCCCTTTTCCCCTTTTATGTTTTGTATATTTTTTTCCTAAAGGGCTTTCACTTCACACAGTCACTGGGGAACAGCCAGTGTTCGACATTCTGACTACCCGAGTACATTAGCTCAAAAAATTTGTCATTTTCTCTTTTTTGCAATCATCGCCTTTTTTTTCATATTTAAAGTCCTTTTAAGCAAAATTCTTTCCTTTCTTTTGCTCCTGCTTGGAAAATGCTTGACTGACAACCTGAAATAATCAATTAATGTTGTCACTTTTGTTGTCGTGAACATTCCCAAACTTAAAACATCCTAAGACACCCAAAAATGCTTCTACACTATTTGGACTGAGGATCATGATGAGATTAATAAAAAACCCAGTTTTCTTCTTCTCCATCGTCGAATGCTCAGCAGCAACGTTGTTAACCGTCACAAACAAACAAATTTTCGTTGCGCTGCCGTTTAACGCCCCCTGCAAGTCACCCACAATCTTATTTCGGAAAGGGGAAAAAAATCGTTTTAAGTCTTTTTCGGGGAAAAAGGAGAGATAAACCAAGAAGGAGAAAACAATGGGGGGGTTGACAAAAGGAAAATGAACAAGCAAAAACAAAAGGAGGATTAGAAAAAGGAATTTTCTGCACAGAATTTCCAGGGGTGGGGTTTTGACAGGCCCCGGGCATCCCAACAGGGACTACAATTTTAAAAGTAACATGTGGGGTCCTTTTTTCCCGTTTTTTTACCGCCTGGGATAAGCAAAACCCTACTCACGTTCAAGAGCTTTTTTTCCCCTTTGAAGGAAAAAAAAAAAAAGTTGGGGTGAAGGCAACCAACATAACAACTTAAAGCATTTTGAAAACTGTAAGTTGGGGTTTGGTCTTTTTAAAAAACCTTACACAATAACCAACACAAAATTTTTTTCCTGGGCAAAACAACAAAGTAACACACGGCATAAAAGAAAACTGGACGTTTCTTTTTATTTTTTAACAAAAGATGGGTTTTTTCTGCCCCTGACTGAAAATAGCACTGTTTCTTTTTCTGATTTAAGTTGAATACAAAGTAAGAAATCGCCTTTTTAAGGGTTGACAATAATTTAATTACGATGGAAACAAAATTTTTTAAAACACAAGATTTACAAGAAAAAATAATTCATCAAGTTGCAGCGTTTTTTTTGTTTTATCACGGCTAGAGTTCCGAGGTTTTCTGAGGTGGAGATATTAAAAGCAACCACTTTTTTCCTACCAAGCAAACCCCCTGGGTTTTAAGGACCCTTTTAGTGGCATCTAGGGTTAGCTATTTAAATGCTGTAAAAGCCCCAAATAAAAACCCGTTACGGGGAAAGAGGCAAAGAAGACGCAGCATATAAAAAACGGGGGTAGACTTTGGATAACCTGAACTTTTTAAATTTTAAAAAAAAAAACAGGGGATTCAAAATGAAAACAAAAATACACTCCATCTGGCACGGGAGACACAACATTTCAAATATGAATGATCTTTGGGAAAAGGGAAAAAGGGCAATAAGAGAATGAGATAAAAAGGTCAAAGGCTTCAGACACATGACAAGCGTATCTCCTATCCCCGGGGTATAGCACAGCACACAGTCTTTAGAATACAGACACTTTCAGAGTTCATCAAATAAACCGATCAACACTCAAATCCCCGGGACACAGTACGGGTACAAAAAAACACCACCGTATATTCCCAGCTTTTCAGATTTAAAAAAGACAGGGGTCTCAACTGTACGTAACCCTGCCCCTAAAAAAGCAAGGAAAGTGCCGGGAGCAAACAATGAAAGATTACTTTGCTAAAGGCCCACTGCCTACCCTGAGCTTTTTTTGGCACCCTTGTTTGCTTTTGCCGGTTGAAACTTCCTTTTCGCACGGGTTTGGGGCGGGAAAAGGGGGAGGAGAAATTGCCTCAGCAGGGAGTGCAGGTCTGACTTTTCGGACCTCCCCCGGGAAGTCCAGGCATTTGGGGTGTTGAAAGGCATTCCGACAGAAGGCAGGCCCCCCCCCTGGGAATTCGGGGATTAGCAATGGGGGAAATGACGCGGGATTTGCCTTTACAGCAATACGGTGGGGCCCACTTCCATTTTTCAGTAAAATCCCTTTAAACACACACTGTTGGGCTGAATGTCTTTGGGGAAAAAAGGGAAAATTTAAAACGACAAACCTCACAGCATGGTAATAAAACATGAATGACCCTTACGCCAGTCGGGATTTTATCAAACTCACCTTTCGTGGGAGGGTTGGCTGACTTTGATTTTGCTGACTCCCTGTTTGGGCTGCGGGGTTTGGTAGACGGGTTTGGGTCACGGGATGATGGGTGGATTTCTAGGAATGACGAACGCTCATTTAGAGTGTTTATTGTATACGCTTAAAATTGGCACAAAAATTTTGTATTGTTTTTTTATAAACCGAAGGTGATTTATGTGGGGTTTTTGGTTAGTGTGGTTATTGTGTGTTGGGGCGGGGTGGGTGCGTGCCGGTTTTGGTGTGTGTGTGTTTGGGGGTTTGTGTGTGTTGTGTTGGGGGTGGGGGTTTGTGTGGTGGGGTGTGTGTGTGTGTGTATATTGTGTAAAAAATTTAACCGTAAAAACTATCCAAAAACGAACCTTATCTCAGGTTATAAACAATCACAATCAAATCTTTCTACACTCTTGACACCCAAATAAAAGCACTGGTTAGATATCATTTTGTTAAAAATTAAACTGGGGGAAATTTTGGTAGGGGGCCCCAAAAGATGTCCGGCCTTCCCAATTTAAACATTTCCTTCGTTAGTCAGAACTCTCTCTTGCCAAGTTGTCCGCAGGGGCATGGAGGGGGGAAGACGCAGGGGCAGACAGATGAAAAGGGGATGAGCAGAACTCACAGACGGATCGACTGACCAGACAGGTTGTGCTACAAAAGCCCGTTTACGACCCGGCCTGGAGACAACTGTTACAATTCCCCCCCTTTTTTTTTCCCCCCCCGCCCCCCACTAAGTCAAGGAACTGGGTTATGAGCCTTACGTCTTTTAAATTTTGTCTTGAATTTTTGTTTTTATCTCTCTTAAAACTGTACACAGCGGGTAAAAAGTAATACAACCTTTTTTTTTCCCTTTTTGGGTACAAAAACCCTTTTAAACCAATTTTAATGCCTAGTGAACTTTTTTGTTATATTTTCAGTATTTTAAGGATTGTCTTCTTTCATGACGACATCTTGTATAACACACGTATTCAACATTAACGGGGGAAACTTGTAAAAGTTACAGTATGAATACTTAAAGGGTGAATACATGAAAACAGCTGAAACGCTTTTTTTTCAGCCATGTGTACAATAAAAAAGATTCACAATGTGTAATGATGAGACATAGTGCATATTTTGAATGGTTCAATAGATCCTGGGTTTTGAGAATACAAAACTACAAACGCAGAAAACAGCAATACAGCAACATAACAACACAACAATGAACAAAAAAATTGCGACAGGGAGTACAGAAAAGCTAGCACACTCTTTTTTTGCCCCCAAGGCTTTACCAAACATGCAGGAATGTTGTTTGGTCAGGCAATGCGAAGCATGTTTGAGCAGATGGAGTGGGGCAGAGAGAGAATGCATACAACATTGTTTTTCTGCCTGGTAAAACTAATCATTGGAAAGCCAAAATTAAATGTCATTCAAAGTTTTTTGTATAAATGTGTTTTTTTGGTGTATTTTTTCTTTTTATGCTATTATTTATGTTTTTTTTCTCGTACCTTTTCCTTTTTTTTTTATATAGTTTTTTCTTTTGGTCCCTCACCTTATTTTTTTAATGTGTTTTTATCTGCGTTTTTTTTTTTCGTCTGTTAGTTTCTTTCTGTCACCCTTCCCCCTCTTTTTGATAATTCTTTTCGCCACTTTAAACGTTTTTGCGTTTTGCATCCTGTTGTTTAACCGATTTATAAAACCTGATTCCCTACTTAAAGGGCAGGGGAAAACTAACCATTTTGCCAAACTAACTTTAAAAAATGTTTGGGGCCCCAAATCAAAAGAACATGATTATGATACTTTCCTGGGGGTTACAATAAGGTTTCTGGGGGTTTAATTTAATGTAATACAAAAACATATTTCTACAGTCAGACAAAGGGGAATACTATCAACTGAGTTTTTAAAACAGATCAAAACGAAGCTGACATTTTCAATTTGGAATCAAACTTTTGGGTTACAGACCCTGGGCCCTACACTTAGACAGAAAAAAAAACTTTTCCATTTTTTCCCGACATAAACTTGAGTTTGTGTAAAAATTTTTAGAAAATATTAAAAAAGTGATTGCACATAAGTAAATTTTTTTCTGACAAGTTTCAAAATACACACCCAAAAACACACGCACCAGCCACGCACGCAGAACCCCCCGCGCACGCCGCCGCGCACAAAAAAACACACACACACCCCAAAAACCACCACACACACACACACCACCACGCCACGCGCGCGCGTGCGACGCACTTTTAAGCTGAAATCTGGGGTTTAAAAGATCAACTGATACATGTCTGAGCATAAACAAAACAGATAAAACGGATTTCCTTTTTCGTCGTCCTACATCACAAACCTTTTGCCAGAACGTAAACACTGCGTTTTTTTCACACTGCTTCAACTGTCATACTTTAATTTATTTTTTATAAAACTTTACAAAAAAGGCCAACTGTATTTTTTTAAAACAAACACCCTGGGTTTTTTGTATTTAACAGGAGAAACCTGCTTGGGTTACATTTTTTTAAAAATTCCAGCAAAAAAAAAATCTAGTGTCATAACAAAGCCAACAGTTTATTATAAGCTATGTTCTACTTTCATCAAAACTGAAAACGTTTTTTGGTTTTTCCAACTTTTTCCACAGTTTTTGGGGGGAAAGAAGTACTTTCGGCAATTTTTTTTTTTTAAAACCAAAATCAAATAAAAATAACTTTAATCGTAGTAGTAAGAAAAGGGGGACCAGGGACAGGATAGCTTATGGTCAGAGCACCACTTCCCCAAGCAGGGTTTAAAGGGGTTTTAAATTTAAGAATTTTTTATACTTATTATTTATTTTTTTAAAGAGATAATGGAATAAGCACACATTTTTTAAATTACATCCCAATCCCCGTGTGCATGTCTTTTTGACATTTTGACCTGTTCCCACTGCCATCAATGGCCTACTCTTACAAAACGAATAGGTTTAAAAACGTGTGCACCAAAGGTTTTTTGCTGCGTTGGCCACCGGGGGCCTGGGTTTTATATCTCATCCGAAGGAGGCCCTTTTTTAACGCCTTTGGTTTCATAAGTCTCCATTCACCAGCTGTAAATGGGTACCTGCCCTCTTTAGGCAGGGAAGGAAAGCGCAGAGAGAGGGAAAGGGCGCCGGCCCTCAAAAGCTGGCCCCACGAAGCAAGGTCCTGGCCCGATCCCCTACGCCACATTGGTTAGGGGAAAAACCTTTTTGCTTTTTAACCCCTTTTAGGCGGAAAAAAAAAAACCTAAATCAAAAATGATGAGTAGCCTTTTTAATGGCTTCATTTATTTCGGGTAATTACTTAAAACGGGCGCGCGCGCGCGCGGCGTGCGTTTTGGGGTGTGGGGTTTGTGTGTGTTGGTTGTGTTTGTGTGTTGGTGGGGTTTTGTGTGCCGGCGCGCGGCGCACGCGTTTGGGGTTTGTGAGTGCGTACACACACGGTGGTGTGTGTGTGCTCACCATGCGGCGTTATGCTTACACATAGTGCGTTTTTGCGGCGTTTTTTGAGTGTGTGGCGTAGGGAATGCGTATTTTATAAGGACCTACATTAACAAAGATCAAGACAAGAAGAAAAAGGGTTTTAATAGAAGAGCAGCCAAAACTGAAGGACGTCCACACTTGCCGGCACCCTCCCCCAGGGGCTCCTTTTTTTTCTCTTTTTTTTGTTTTTCCATTAGTGGCGGCATGTGCCAGACCCTCTTTCTGTTTGCAGCTGTCATATATGTGACCCCACTCAGGTTTGTATGTTTTGCTTGTAGCGACCCACTCTCACCTGCTCTCTCTATCTCTGTCTTTTTCTCTCACTTTCACGTCTGTCTGTCGTCTGTTCTGCTGTCGTCTTTTTCTCCTTCCCCCCCGTCCCCCCTCCTCTCTCTTTTCCCCTTTTGCCCCTCGCGAAATCCCTCCATCCCTCTCCTCTCCCTCTCTCGCTTCCCCCTCTTCTCTTCCTCCTCTCTCTCCTTTCCCCCTCTCTCTCTTTTCCCTCTCTCTCTCTCTCTCACACTGTTTTCTCTTTTCTCTGGGCCTTTCTCTTCCCCTTTTCTGGCCCTTTCAGTCTGTTTGCCCCCCTTCGTTTTGTCTGTCTGTCTGTCTTTCTGTCCTGTCTGTCTGTCTGCTTCGCCCTTCTTCTGTCTTCCTCCCCCTCCCCCTCCCCTCCCCCCTCTGTTTCCCCTTTTCCCACCCTCTCCCCCCCTCTCCTTCTCTCTCTCCCCCCCGCCCCGTCCTCCCTCTCTCCTCCCTCGTCTCTCCCCTCTCCCCTCTCTTTTCCTTATACTTTTCCCTTCCTGGGTCTGATCACCCCTTTTATTATCTTTTTGTGAAAAACACAAAAGGAACTATGTTAACAGTCTTATTCTGCAAAATACAATTCTAAAACTGTTTCCAGCACAGCATCACAAATCAAGTTTCATTCGACAGAAGATTAAGGCAGGGGTATATATAGCACTCGGACATGTTCACCTCCTGTGCAAACCGGGCATCTTAGAATAAAATTAACGACCTGCGACACATTCCTTAAACAAGACAAATAAAAACATAGCGGGGCGAATTTTTTACTGTCACAGCAGCACAGCCAGCCATCTACCCCAGCTTCCCTGTCAAGAAACGGGAAGCCAGACATCAGGGGGCTTTCTCCGGCATCGTCATGGTTACTGGTTACATTGTTGCTGTAACTTCTTCGGTTTTTATTTTCTCAGGTGCTCTGACAATTCGTATTCCCCCGTGACTTTCTTTGCCTCAGAGTGGGCTAATGTGTTTAATTTACTCCCAAAAGGGTCTGCCTGTCTTCAGAAACACTAGTGTAGTAAGACAGCTTTTTTTAAACCTTTAGAACAAAAACGAAAAAACTTATGATTTCATTTAAATTTTCAGGGTTCCACGAGGGGTGTTTCATTTCATCAAACCGTCGCTGTCAGATCACCCTTTGAAGTTTCGTTCTTTCTAGGCTACAACTCCGAGGGCACCTATGGTGAGATTTTGCGTATGCGATATAATATAGAGAAGAGAGAGAAAAGAGAGAGAGAGAGAGAGAAGAAGGAGAGGAAAAGAGAAGAGAGAGAAAAGAGAGAGAGAGAGAGAAAAAAGAAAAAGAGAGAAGAGAGAGAGGGGAAAGAGAAGGAAGAGAGAGAGAGGAGAGAGAGGAAGAGAGAAAGGATGGATTTTGGGTAGGGCATTCTGACTTCGGGAAAGGGGGCTAAACAGAACATTGGTTTCTGGGTTTCTAAAAGTTTTGGTCCCCATTTTTTGCATTCACAAATTGCCCTTTCCTTTTTCAAGGGTGAACGGGGTTTTAAAAGTGTGGCCCAAGATGATCCTGCATTCCACACCGCCCCCCACGGGGTTTATAAATTTTTAAAGGATTTTTAAGGTTTTTTTTTTTTTTTTTCGTCAAACTATAAAAAAGGGCAGAGTGGAAATCAAACGAGCAACCCCCCAAAACCCAAAATTTTTTTTGTAGGGAAAAAGCCTCTTGACCCCCTGCTACCTTTTTTATCCTTTAAAGGATTATTTTAGGAGTCGGGAAAACAATGTATAAAATTTTAA
>JASPKP010009212.1:0-2500 GCA_030674155.1 Stramonita haemastoma
TTTTTTGTTTTTTGTGATTTACGTCTTTATTGTCCACCCCTACCAGCCCCTTGGACCCTGTTAGGGGTCACACACAGAATGTCTTGTTTTCAATATAATAATAATAATAATAATAATAATAATAATAATAATATTAACATTAATAATAATATTAATATTTAATAATAAATGGAATTCATATAGTGCTATATCTTGCATAAACAACAATCAAATCAAAGCGCTTGCATTCAAACCAATTCTCGCGCATGCAGCCAATAACAATTTACACTTTTAACAAAGTCAATGTACACACACACACACACACACACACACACACACACACACGCACACACACACGCACCACACCGCACACAACGCCACAACACACACACACACACACACACACACACACACACACACACACACACACACACACACACACACACACACATAGAGGTTAAACACTTTGGCAGGGTGGTGGATATTTCCGCTGTTGAGAGCAGGGCAGATGAAACAGGAGGGGGAAATCTTAGCTTTGTAATAAGTGTGTCTTGAGGCTGGATTTACATGTGTCATAGGTAGGCTTTTCACAAAGGGAGAGAAGGAGATCGTTTCAGATCACTGGACCAGAAATAGAGAAAGAAGTTTTTTTTGGTTTTTTTGGTTCACAACTTTACCCTGTTAAGGGCCTCACAGAATGTGTCTTTAGTTTTGGGGATCCATGTCTTTACTTTACATCACACCATCAGTATTGTGCCACATCTTTGATTCAACGTCTTTACATCACACCACACAATACTGTCTACCCCTACCAGCCCTCAGGACCCTGTTAGGGGCCACATAATGCTTTAGTTTTTGTTTTTCGTTTTTTTGGTTCACAACTTTTACCCTGCTAGAGGCCACAGAATTTGTCTTTTGTTTGGGAATTTTTTTTTTACAATTTTACTTTACATCACACACACACAACACACACAAGCACCCCCCCCCCCCCCCCCTACACACACACACACACACACACACACACACACACATCACACACACACACACACACACACAACCCCCCCCCCCCTCACACACACACACACAACACCCCCTCTCACACACACACTCACACACACACACACACACACACACACACACACACACACACACACACACACACCACACACACACACACACACACACACACACACACACACACACACACACACACACAAAGCACCCCCCCCCCCCCCCACACACACACACACACACTGATGACGTCATGACTGACCCGAGTACGTGATGACGTTGTTCTGACGAAAGTCGGAGTCGAGGTCAGTGCTTTGGGAACTGTGCCGCACTTTGCCTATAGGGTCACAGGTGGTCACTTTGAGCACTTGCCTTGCTCCTTTCTGTAAACAGTATTATACATGTGTACAAGAAGGAAGGAAGGAAGGAAGGAAGGAAGGAAGGAAGGAAGGAAGGAAGGTGGTCATTTTGAGCACTTGTCTTGCTCCTTTCTGTAAACAGTAATAACATATACCTAGTGGTTAGAGCAATTGCCCATTGCGCTCGCGATCTGCTGATCCGAGTTCGAAATCCGCTCAAGGAGATTTTTCCCCTTGGAGTTTTACATCATGCCAATATCCACTCTCCCACCAAAGTGTTCTTCGGACAGGCTATAAACCGAGGTCCCGTGTGTGAAACGCACGCAGAACATCTTGCGCACAACGTTCCGCTTTTCGGATCATTGGCGATTGTGTGCCGTGTGGAACGGATGACAAATATGACAAACTGACGAAAAAAGCCACTTTGATGGGGAAGCAAGTACAGTTGCCTACAGGAAAAGAAAACAATGATGGGTGACGCTGCTCTTGTGGCAACACGCTCTCCCCGGGGAGAGCAGCCCGAATTTTACGCAGAGAAATTTGTCGTGACTTAAAGTGGTCTAAAAAAGTAAAATAAAGTAAAATAAAATTAAACAAAACAATATAAAAAACAAAATGAAATAAAATAAAATAAAATAAAATAAACCGCATGCGCACAGAGATTGGATACCACATCCCCCCCCCCCCCCCAAAAAAAAAAGAGCACATGGGTGCTTATTCCTTTATCCTCGAAAATCAAAGCTTATTTCCGTTATCCTAAAAAATAACAGCTTATTCCACTATCCTCGAAAATAAAAGCTTATTCCATTATCCTCGAAAATAAAAGAATCAAAAGTGAAAGAATATAATACAAAAAAACAAAACAAATAAAATCTTTTTTTTTTTTTTTTTTTTTTTGCTGCCTCATCTTCCGTGACGCTCCTGTCCCCACCGCTCCCACGCCGCTCGCTCGGATCTCCCCGCCACAGCTATGCCCAGGTTTGTCATGTCTCATCCCCAGGGGCGGAAGTCCACAGGGAGCTCATCGATATTAGGCCGCCGCGGGGCCACCAGCCAGAGGGGCCCTGCACTTCTGCTGGTCACTTTGGTGTGTTCAGTGGTGCCTGTTCTGAGCTAACATACGCAGGACACCACCTACTAAGCCCCCTACT
>JASPKP010009213.1:2500-10619 GCA_030674155.1 Stramonita haemastoma
GTTTATTTCATTATGTTTCTTTGGTTGCTCTTTATCTATTAACGCTTCTCCTTTTCTTTTATAATCAAAATCATTTTATTGTGGCTTCTGATTTTCGTCTTCTGATTGTGTGCATTTTTATTATCTTATTATGTATAGTGTCCTTATTCCTCTATGTTGTTTGGTACTGCATATAGTTTTATGTTAGTATCTTTTTATCTTGATGTTTTCCTGAAAGGGCGGGTGATGTGATGTAAATAAGATCATGATGTTTTCTAATTATCCTCGGAATAAAAGAATTTTGCCTTGCCTTGCCTTGTCCTCTACTTCTGCCTTCCCTCTCTCTCTCTCTCTCTTCCTCTCCTCTCTCTCTCTCTCTCCTCTCTCTCTCTCTCTCTCTCTCTCTCTCTCTCCTCGCTGCAAAACACTGACAACAAACAACGTACACAAACAGAAACAAAAAAACATATAATTATTCATTCAACAAGACACAACTTTCTACATGAGAATGAGCTGTTTCCCCATTTAAACCAACTGCATGTAGCTGTAAACGGGAATTCGCGGTCTGAGTCAAGTTTCCTCGGAAACATTCTCGTTACTTGGAACCCAGTCTGGATGATGTCAGCTGATCTGACCTAAATACTTTATTCACACACACACACACACACACACACACACCACACACACACACACACACACACACACACACACACACGCACGCACGCACGCACGCACACTTGCACACACGCACGCACACACGTTAAATCCTGTTCCGCTTTTCGTAAGAGTAGGCCACTGTGTGCCGGTGGGAACAGATGACAAGATTTACAAAACTGCATACACACGGGGACTGGATGGAAAAAAAAACCACACGAGTGCTTATTCCATTATCCTCGATACAAAAGAATAAAAGAATTTTAAAATTTTTTAATCACACACACACCACACACACACACACACACACACACACACACACACACACACACACACACACACACACACACACACACACACACGTTAGAGACTAAAACTACACAACTTGTTTGTTTTCTTTCTTTGTCATACAGATAGATAGATAGATAGATAGATAGATAGATAGATAGATAGATAGATAGATAGATAGATAGATAGATAGATAGATAGATAGATAGATAGGAATGGTAGGTAGGTAGATAGGTAGGTAGATAGATAGATAGATAGATAGATAGATAGATAGATAGATAGATAGATAGATAGATAGATAGATAGATAGATAGATAGATAGATAGATAGATAGGAATGGTAGGTAGGTAGATAGGTAGGTAGATAGATAGATAGATAGATAGATAGATAGATAGATAGATAGATAGATAGATAGATAGATAGATAGATAGATAGATAGATAGATATTTGGGCACATGGAAAAGCGATGGTTGAGAGGTTAAGGCAACTATCTGTATTTTGGTAAAATTTTGCGCTGAAAATGGGGTGGGGTGGGGTGTTGTGGGTGGACGGGGCATGGTGGGGTGGGGTGGGGTGGGGTGGGGTTGGGGTGTGGTGTTGCGCAGTGTTGCGTAATGTGGTGTTGCGTGGTGGGCTGGGTCTATTTTGGTGTGGTGTGGAGAGGTGGGTAGTTGAGTGGTGTAGTTGATTGTGGTGTGGTGTGGTGTGGTGTGGTGTAGTTGATTGTGGTGTGATGTGGTGTAGTTGATTGTGGTGTGGTGTGATGTGGTGTGTTGTGGTGTGTTGTGGTGGGGTGGGGTGGGGTGGGGTGTTGCGTGGTGGGGTGGGGTGTAGCAGCAGCAGTTGTGGTGGGGTGTGGTGGGATGGGGTGTGGTGGGGTGTGCTGGGGTGTGGTGGCGTTGTGGTGTGGTGGGGTGTGGTGGGGCGGGGTGTGGTGGGGTGTGGTGGGGTGTGGTGGCGTGTGGTGGGGTGTGATGGGGTGTGGTGGGGTGGGGTGGGGTGGGGTGTGGTGGGGTGTGGTGGGGTGGGGTGTGGAGTGTTTGTTGTGGAACACTATGCTATAATGTGGTGTGTTATGGCATAGCAGATATGGCATAGTTTTGCAATGTACAGAATTGCACTGTAGCGTCTCGCATTTATTCTGTTATGTTGAATTGCATTGTTTTGCACCTATGTTGTGTTGTGTTTTTGTACGGGACTGTACAGATGGGATAGGAATGCACGGCATTGCGTTGTGCTTTATTGTGTTGGTTTGTATTATCTTTTCAGAGATGGGTTTTTTTTCAACGAATGTTTAGGTTTTTATTTGATGATAACGAATTGCCCATGTATGGCAGTGTAGCGCGCGCGCGCGCGCATGCACGCACAGAGAGAGAGAGAGAGAGACAGACAGACAGACAGACAGAAGAGAAAGAGAGAGAGAGAGAGAGAGAGAGAGAGAGAGAGAGAGAGAGAGAGAGGAGAGAGAGAGAGAGAGAGAGAGAGAGAGAGAGAGAGAGAGAGAGAGAGAAGCAACATAACTATCCACGTACTCTCCTAACTTCGTTCGTGACTGAAGACATAAAACGTAATATCCACACAAAAAAATGTAATGAAACCAAAGAGGTAGTTTCCCAGCATGGAAAATTTTTCTTCCCGTTGATCGCAGCATGCAACACCTGTCATCGTTAGGAAAATTTCGAACGACTCGTTTGGACAGAGCCCATAGGAGCTTTACTTGAGCCTCACCCAGGCCTGAAGTGAGCACCTTTTTTCTGCATTGTCCAGTTTTTGAAAGGTAAGGCGTAAAATTTTCTCACTAAATTGAATTGCGAATAAGGTTTGTTCTTGTTGTTGTTGTTTAACTCCTCACTTAGATTCCGAAGGTTGCCAATAGGGAGATTTTGCGTTTGTGAATGTTTTTACCCACCCGCATTTTGACTAATGAGGATGGTGTCTAAGCACTCCTGTGAGCATGCCTTGTTTTGGGGTTGCGTTTTTTTTGTGTTTTAAGTTTTGTCATCTGTTCCTAATGGCATGATATGACCTACACTCCCGAAAGGCGGAATGGGTTTTTAACGTGTGCAGTCTCATCCGAGAGACTTGGGAGAGAATAGAGTCAGTATTAATGTTAAGTCTTGGGTAAAATTCCCTAAAACGGCGTGCCTTCCATAGAGGTTCGACCCAGGCCGTCAGATCAACACTCTAACCACCAGGCTATCCCGCCCATTGTCACAGAATGAAATCTTGATTAATTCATAAAGCAACGTGAACATTGAAAGATGTGATTGTGTCCTTTTTTTTTTTACTTCCTTGGTTTAATGTCTGTTCACTACTAGGTGATTTAGACAGAAAAACTTTCATACATAAGCAAGTCGACAGTGCACCAAGAAGGAATACAACAAGATTTCTACTATGCAATATGAAATTACTTCCGCAGTTGGTGTTATGTATTTGCTAAGAATCATGTAAAACACTAACATTGACGTTCCCATGTCATACTTTACTCGTTTCGATTCCCTTTGTTGGGAAACAAGTCTTTAAGAATAGGATAATCAGAAAGTAGACGATATACTGGATGTAATGAGATCGTAAGCATGTCACATTTTTGGAGTATTTTGTTTTCCAAGCATTTAATTTCACTATGTTTCTTGGGGAGGAAAGACCCTTTTTTTGCTGCCTCGTCATCTGCGACGTCCCCGTCCTGTTGTCCCCACGCCGCTCATTTCAATCTCCTCCCCACAGCCATACCCTGATTCGCAATGACTCATCCTCAGGGTCGGGAGTCCACAGGGAGCCCATAAATAATCATTAGGCCCGCCGTGGGACCACCAGCTAGAGAGGTCCTGCACTTCTGCTGGGTCACTTTGGTGGTGTTCAGTGGCGCCTGTTCTGAACTAACATAGGGGAGAAGTGACTTAATTAATGTTCTTTCTGTCTATCGATCTATCCTTCATTCTAGCCACCGTGGGGGCACCCCCGAAGACTTGACAACCAGTTCCCTCTTTCCCTCTCCCTGTTCTGTCTTTCTCAGAGTTTTGTTGAGTTCTAGGCCTGTCCATTCGCTGATGTTGTCCCCCCATCTCTTCCTTGGTCTGCCTCTTTTTCTTCTTTCTTGGACAGTGCCTTGCAGTGTTGTCTTTGCAAGTTCTTTTTATTTTGTGGCATGCCCATACCATTTAAGTTTACGCTTCTTTATGATTGTTAGAGGGTTTTCGTAAGGACCAATGGTTTGCTGGATTCTGTTATGCATTTCTTTGTTGCTTATATGGTCTCTGTAGGAGATGCCAAGGAGTCTTCGAAAGCATCTCATCTCTACTGCCCGTACTCTTCTCTCCAAATCTGCAGTCAGGGTCAACGATTCACAGGCATACAGGAATGTAGATATGATAAGAGAGCGCATTAGTCTGATCTTGGACTTGAGTGAGATAGTGTTCAGTTTTGACAGTGCTGTTATTGTCTGTGCAATCCTGCATACTACCTCTGGCTGGGTCCCCTTGTCTGATACAACGGCTCCCAAGTACTTGAAGCTTTGAACCGTTTCTAGCTTCTGGTCATTGACCCTGATATCAGTGCTGATGCTCTTAGCGTTATTGGTCATCAGTTTGGTCTTCTCTGCACTGATTTTCATGCTGTATGTTTTAGAGGCCTTGTTCAGGTGTTCTGATAGGCTGGCAAGCTCTTGTTCTGATCCTGCTAGTCCGTAAAATGTCATCTGCGAAGCGAAGGTTTGTGATTGTTCTGCCACCAATGCTGACTGATCCTTTATGGTGTTACAGTGCATCAGCCATAATTTTCTCAAGGAAGATGTTGAAAAGAGTGGGTGAGAATAGACAGCCCTGCCTTACTCCAACTGTATTTCGAAACCACTCTCCAATGTTGCTGTTGTATTACACTGCACTAGTGGCCTTGCTGTACTGCTGTTTGATAACTCTGATCAGGCAATGATAAGGTTCAGTAAATAATGATAAGGTTCAGTAAATTATTATAAGGTTCAGTAAATAATTATAAGGTTCGGTTTCTCACGAAGATGGCAGTTGTGTTTGAAAGTCACTTCACTTCTTTCCAGAACTTCTGTACATACTGACAATCCAAAAATCCAGTGATCTTATACAATCTTTCTCCTCGTCACAAATAACCGAAGTTGTCATTGTCAGTAATTTTTTTGTTTGCTAATTCATTCGTGTTGATTGGTACGTTCGTTTTGTTGTTGTTTTGTTGTTTTTTTAGTGTGGGTTTTTTGTTTTTGTTCTTCCTTTTCCAGCAGGATGAGTTTACAAAAGTATTACCATTACACGGACCGGGAGGGCCTGCAAGGCATCCTAGATTCCCGAAGGATTTACCAAAGCCCAACTGGCCGCTTTGGCAAAGGTATGTATTGCATTAGCGAGTAGTTATTTGAGGGTTTCGTGGTCTAGGGATATTTAACGCACCACCTGAGTTGCAAACGAAAAGTACATTTGTGCTGACTCCACTCTCCCCAAAAGTCCCTCGGATGAGACTGTAGATCGAGGCCCCGTGTGCGAACGCACGCAGAACGTCTTGCGCACACGTGAAATCCTGTTCCGCTTTTCGTAAGAGTAGGCCATCGTGTGCCGGTGGGATCAGATGACATTTAAAAAATGCATACACACGGGGACTGGATGTAAAAAAGCACAAGAGTGCTTATCCCATTATCCTCGATATAAAAGAACAAATAAATAAATAAATAAAAAATACGTGATTCTCATCCAAAACCTTTCCTTGTGAAAATAACAATCTCTGCTGCAAATACATTTAAACAATAACAAGATTCAGTAAATAATGATAAGCCAACACCCCCCCCCCCCCTCCCCTACTTCAACTGCCCTCTCCTGCTCTTTCATCTCCTCCCCTCTCCGCAACTGTGCTTGGTAGTCTGGGTAACTAGTTGAGTTCAGTGGGGGGGGGGGGGGGGGATAAACTAGAGTACCGTGTGCAATTTGTATTAGTGCACTTAAAAGAACTTTTGGTAACAGACGAGACGAGAAGCCGAGGTTATGATCGCATTACATACTGAGTATAAATAAGTTAGAAGGGAGGGAAAAAAATGATAAACAATCTTGACGAATACAAATAACGAAGACAAAGAAAAAGAAACGAATAGAAAATAGATACCCTATACGGTATGAAAAGAATGGTTCCTGGTAAAACTTGGTAGAAAACCTACCTGGCTCTAAAACAGGTATCCAAGCAGGCAGAGAAAAAGGAAAAATACATTCATTATTTTTGTTTGTTTGGTTCTTCCCTGTGTTTATCATCATTACGTCACCATCGCTGTTTATTTATAGTTTGGATCATCATTACGTCACAGTCTACTTTCTGTTCCTATTTTGGTCACCATCATCCTGCCCTCTGTTATTTATAATCATTACGTCACCATCTATTTTTTACTCATGTTATTGATGGTCCTTACGTTACCGTATACTGTTGTTCATAGTGTTGTCATGATATGACAACATCTACTTTTGCTTGCATTGCTCATCGTCATAATCTTACGTCACCATCTCTTATCACGACATTGTATAGTCACCGTTTACAGTTGCTGATACTGTTTGTCGTTATAATAATAATAATAATAATAATAATAATAATAATAATAATAATAATAATAATAATAATAATAATAATAATACATGGAATTTGTATAGCGCTATATCTTGCAAAAACAAATCAAAGCGCTTGCATTCGACCTACACAACACACAATCAACAACAATTTACAGTTTTGACAAACTCGAATGTACACACACACACACGCACACACGCACGCAGCACGCGCGCGCGCACACACACCTACAAACGTTATGCACTTTGGCAGGTGGATGTTGAAGGCAGGGACAGGTAAGAGATGGAAGCGGAAGGAGAAAAACTTAGGTTTGAAATAAGTGTGTCTTGAGGTTGGATTTAAAAGTGTCATAAGTAGGCTTTTGCCGGAGGGAGAGAGGAAGCTCGTTCCAGATCGATGGACCAGAAACAGAGAAAGAGCGGCGGCCAACGGTAGACAGGTTGAATCTGGGTATTCTTAAGGACAAAGTATCTGCCGATGAGCGGAGGGAGCGAGAAGGTGTGTACAAGTGAAGACATTCACAGAGGTAGGAGGGTTATGACATCACCATCATCTACGTTTTGTTGACACTGTTTGATGATCATCTTTGTGTCGACCCCTATGACGCCACCACCTTTTTTTCCCATTTTTCTGTCGCATTTTTGTTGTTGGGTTGTTGTTGTTGTTGTTGTTTTGGGGGGGTTGGTCTTTGTTGTTGTTGCTTTGTTTGGAGTTTGGATTTCGGGGGGGGGGGGGAGAGGGGTTATATTATCAATCACCATTCTCCTTCTCTTCTCACAGGGGTGTACTTCACCACTTTGCCTCCCCACCATGGACGAAAGAAAATATCCCAGAACAACTGGGGCGGTGGCTCGAGCTCCGCCGAGGGTGTGGGGAAAGTGGACTACGCCATAGCCGTAATGCTGCCGGACTCCAAGATGGTCAAATGCAAAGGTCAGATCTACGTCATTCGCGAGGCCATCGACATCGACGACACCGACTACTGGCTTCACTCCAAGACTGGCGACCATCAGATGCTAGATGACGACCTTGATGGTGATTTTGATGACGGTGACTGTGATGATGGTGACTTTGATGATGACGCTGACTGTGACGACGTTGACTGTGATGACGGTAACTGTGATGACGATGACTGTGATGACGATGACTTTGGTGATGACGATGGCTGTGGTGATGACGTTGAATGTGATGACGTTGACTGTGATGATGTTGACTGTGATGACGATAACTGTGATGACGATGACTGTGATGATGACGATGACCGTGGTGACGTTGACTGTGATGATGCCGGTGGTGACTGTGATGACGACGTTGACTGTGATGACGACGTTGACTGTGATGATGCCGGTGATGACTGTGATGACGACGTTGACTGTGATGACGACGTTGACTGTGATGACGGTGACTGTGATGACGGTGACTTTGATGACGGTGACTTTGATGACGGTGACTTTGGTTGGTGACGGTGACTTTGATTGATGACGGTGACTGTGACGATTGTGACTTTGATCATCGTGACTGTGACGAGGGTGACTTTGATTGATGAGGGTGACTTTGATTGATGAGGGTGACTTTGATGATGTAAATAATGAGTGTTCTCTGAGCTGAGCTGAGCTGAGAGATGTAACCAAAA
>JASPKP010009214.1:0-10619 GCA_030674155.1 Stramonita haemastoma
AAATAAAAAGACCTCGCTTCATTGTCTCCCCAAAAAGGGATTTTCGGGGAGTGGAATCAGTAACTGTGTTACGGGGGGGGGGGGGGGGGGGGGGGGGGGGAGGGGGGGGGGGGGGGGGGGGGGGGGGGGGGGGGAAGAAACAAACCCTGAACCGGTGTCTTTGGGGGTGGCTGGAACCCCGAGGTCAGTTACGAGCGGGGCAGGAAGCCAGGGTTAGAGCGTTGCGCTCGAGGTTTGACGGCCGGGTTCGACCCCAAAAACCACCGAGACCCCCTTTAAGGGGATTTTTTTTCCCTCTGGAGTTAAATCAGTACCGACTTCACGCCCCAAAAATTTTGGTCAGACAATAAATAAAGGGGCTCGTGTGCGAACGCACGCAGAATATTTTGCAAACATATTAAAACCTATTCTGCCTTTTAGAAGAGAGTCTTCCGTGCCGGAAAGAAGGGATGAAAAAATAAAAAAAATGGATGCACGCGTTGTTGTGTTTAGACATCATCCCCCGAAGTCAAATGCGGCACCTTAATATTGTAAAAAAATCACGTTCTTTTTTTTCGTTCTTGCTTTTTTTTGTTTTGTTTGTTTTTGTTTTGGGAGGCCTGGTATAAAGAAACCTCATTTTTGCAAATTACTCTGTAGAGTATTAAAACAAAAAAAAAAAAAAATCTCTGAGAGAAGAGAGAGAGGAAAAGAGAGGAGAGAGAGGAAGAGAAGAGGGAAGAAGGGGAGAGGAGAGAGGGGTGTGGTGTGTCCGGAGCGCGCGCTGTGTGTGGGGTGTGTGTGTGTGTGGTGTGTGTGGTGTGTTGTGTGTGTGTGTGTGGTGTGTGGTGGTGTGTGTGTGTGTGTGTGTACCACACGAAAAAATGGGCTTACATGGGGGTTTGGGGGGCTAGAATAACATTGCCGGGGAAACGAGGAGAGGGGGTTTGATCCCCTTTTGTACCAAAACTCCCCCCCCCCCCTTCCACCTCCATTATATTTGAGCGTTGGGTGGATTCTTGTCTTTCCCTGAAGGGAGATGAAGGTTTCATGCGCAACGGCATTTGCACAAGTAAAAAAACCCCTGCAACAGGCAGTTGTCCTGGGAAAATTCGTTGGAACCCCCCCCCCCCCCCCCCTCTGAAGGGGAAAGAAAAACCATACAAAAAGGGGAAAAAAAAAAAAAAGGTGGCGTGCTCTTGTGGGGAACGCTCTCTCCCCGAGTCGAGCAAGCCCGAATTTCCCTGCATGGAAATCCATGGCTTGGAAGCGTATTGAAATTCAAAATGGCTTTGTGGGGGATTTTCCGTGCCGGGGATCTCAAATTTTATGAAAAGGCAAACAGGAGGTGACATCCCCGTATATCCCGAAAAACGGCAGTCCACTTCGCTGCGATGAGGAAACTTTAGTAAGTAGCCTGTGGCATTTGCAGCAGTAACGAGAAGCAGGTAAAATACCAGATAAAAAAAGGGGACCCCCTAAAACAAAGATCAGATGTGCCCTTCTTTTTAACTGGGGAACGCACAACGACAACGCAAATCAACCAGTTAATTAAAGGGTCCAGTATTATGCTACGTTCGGTGGGTTACGGAAATGCCGACATCCCCAGCGCTCCGTTTTCCCCTGGAGAAGAGATGGGCTCCGCCAAAGAATAAACTTGCCCCCAAAAACAGACCGGGGAGAATCATGCAGGCTTTTAAAGACCCTCGAGGATTAAGGGAGTTAAAAAAAGAGAAGACGAAAGAGAAGAGGGGGGGGGAAGGGAGAAGAAGAGAGAGAAAAAAAAAGAAGAAAAAAAAAGAAAAGGAAAGATTTGCCAGTGTTTTAAAAAAAAAAGAGACATGAAAGAGGTAAGTGTGAGGAGCGTGCAGAATGGACAAATGGCGGATGAATTAAAATGTCATTAACCACACGAAAAATAAATGTCTTGTAGCGAACACCAAAAAATCGTTTACAATTTTGACGTCTTGCTCTTGTCTGCATGAGAAAATTCAATGCTAACTTACTATGACGTGGGGCTTAATTAAAATAAGCTTTGGGCTTGATCCCTTTCGTCTGCTTTTTTGTTTTTGGGTTTATGTTGTCTTGTACTAAATACTTATTTTAATCTAAAGAAATTCCCCCGTGGGGAGCCCGGGGGGTGGGGTGGGGGGGGGGAGTTTCAAAAAAATGGGCCCCCCCCACCGGAAAATTTCGAGTAGGATTTCCCCTCTTTTTAACCCTCTTTGTGATTCTTTCTTACTGTTTTTCTCCTGTTGCCCCCTTCTTGCTGTGTTCTCCTTCTTGGCCCCTTCCCCCTCTTTCAGGGTTTTGTTTAATCAAGAGTTACTAAAGTTTTTCTTTGGGAAATATGTTTAGGACTAAAACCATAACTTTAAATTTTTTCTGGAAATCCCCCATTAAAAACAAACGAGAAAAAAGAATGATAGACTGAGCTTCAAATTTAAACCCTTTTGAACAATCAAGTGATGTCATCTACGTGAACAACTTTATTTATGACGTAAAGGACAAGATCTTACGTCTTGATTCAGATTTCATACGGGCGATTTTTTGAACCTTTTTTTGTATTGCGGCCAAGGGGTGATTTAAAACTGAACCAAATTTACCTTTGTTACTCGAAAAAATGTTGAAGCCCATGGTCTTCATTGTTTACTAGTTCACAACATTTTTGCGGGGGGGTAAGTACTTTAATAAACTAAGTTCTGTGTAGATCATAAGCAGATGCATTTTTTTCTGTTGTTTCTTTTCATCATTTTTAAATTAATTTTTTTTTGTTTAAAAGGTGATGCAGATCTTAGCTTACAGGCAATTTTTCCTCAAAAATTTTCACTTTTTTTGTTTGTTGTCTAAATGAGTTTTTAGGGTTTTATGAATTGAACAAACAAGGAAAAAACACAATCACAATAAACAGCACGGCAACAAACACTGAAAAAACTGGGAGAGAAGGCAACGGAGCGGGTGGGACGGGTGACAAATCTTACAAAACGCATCATACTGGGTAAAGGTAAAGGTTAGGTGTCCGTCCCCCAAACCCATGTGGGTCGCCCCAGGGGAAAATGTAGAGACTCAGTTCTCAGGGGCCGCATAAAAAAGGGCGGCGCCCATCTCCCCTCCCTCGCTTTACCTTCCCGACCCTAAAGAGGGCAGGGACCCATTTACAGCTGGGGGAACTGGGAGACTTTTCGAAGCCAAAATGCGCAACAGGCACCCCCCCACTTGTTAACCACACCGAGTGCTTAACCACTGGGGAAAAACGGTGCCTTTACCACGCCTACCCGTCCCTTATGCACACCGGGAAGAATGTAAAAAAAAAAAAAATCTCACTCAACTCCAAATCAACGAATTTGCTTCCTTGTCATATCCATATTCCTGAAATGCTTAAAATCGGACCCGACTGCAGTTTTGGCAGGAGAGAAGAGCGGCTACGGGCGGTAGATTTAGTTTGCTTCTGGAGACCCCTTGGCATCTCCAACAAAGCCCACAAAGTAACAAAGGGGTTCAAACAGAATCCAGCAAAAACCATTGGCCCCTACGAAAACCAAACAATTGTACAAAAACGAAATTTAAATGGGTATGGGCATGTCACAAATCAAAAGGACTTGCAAAAAAAATATGCAAGGCACTGTCCAAGGGGGGAAGAAAAAGACAGACCCAAGGGAAGAATGGAGGACAACATCAGCGAATGGGCAGCCCCAAACCGTAAACCCGAAAAAAGGCAGAACAGAAGAGAAATGGGGGGGAACTGGTTTTCAATTTTTTTCAGGGTCCCCACGGGTCGCCCGACCATGGGATGGATAGATAGGTAGAAGATAAGATAGAAAAGATAGATAGATAGATAGATAGATATAAGATAGATAGATAGATAAAAGATAGATAATAGATAGACAATAGATGGGGCAAGACAAGTAATAAGATGTTTCCCCCAAAATGGCGACACACCCAAAAATTGGTTCCCAAAGTGCGGAGATTTCTCAAATTAAAATGCCAAAAATGGCAGACAATAGTTAGTGTGTGCGTGCGTGCTTGGGGCATGTGTGCTTGTCTTTAAAAATGTTCAATCAAAACAAGCTGTATACTTGTATCGATTCAGAACATCTTGGCCACGTTAAATCCTGTTCCGCTTTTGAAAGGCGGCCTTTGGTGCTGGTGGGAACAGAAAAAGTTTAAAAACTGCATACACACAGGGCAGGATTAAAAACAAAAACAAAAAAAACAAAAAAGGTGCTTAATATGCTCGAGGGGAAAAAAAAAAAAAAGCAAACAAAAAAAATTCTGCAAGGGATCGGATCACAGCCAACCACACCCCCACCCATACCCCCACCACAAAACCCTCCCCCCCCTCAAAACCCCCCTCCTCCTAAACCTCCCCCCATACCCCCACCCCCTACCCCAAAAACCCACCACCCCTCCCCGCCCCCACCTAAAAATGCACCCCGTGGGGCACGCGCCCACCTCAAAAAGGGCATTTCCTTTCAAAAAAACGTATACTTCAGTCGCACCTCCGCCAATACTGGAAACACCTCCTGAAGAAACCTCACAGTCCCTTTTTTCCTGCCCTCCTCTTTAAAAAAATCAACCAGGATCCATCCCGAAACCCTGAATACGTATCCAGAGAGTTTGGGCGAGTTTGATCATAGGGCTAAGGGGGAGGATCCTTTTAGCTGTAGCCAGGGTTTGGGGGACTGTTGGGGCCCGGGGGAGGGTGAGGGAGGGGGCGAGCTTGGTGGGGGGACCGTTACGGTCGTTGTGTGGGTGGAATGAGGGTGGGTGGTTTTCGCTGTTAAGGGGTGCCGGTGTTCAAGTGCGAAAATGGGGTATTCGTCTGGGAAAGGGGTGCGCGGGGGAGTGTTGATTTTGTTTCTGTGCCGAAATTTTGGTCTGTGGGAGTGAGTGAGGGGGTGAGGGGGGTGAGGGTCATTCAGTTATTTATTTGTTCGGTTAATCGAGGATAATGGGGGAAGTATTTTGTGTGCTTTTTTTTTTTTTTACATCCATCCCCCCCCGCAAGCAGTATACGTGCGTGATGTGAGTGGTGCGTACAAAGCGGAATGAGTCTTTTCTATCCAGGTTTTAATACATTGTATCCATACATTGGTGTTGTTTGTGTGTTTTGGTGTGTGTGTGTGGTTGTGTTTGTGTTTGTGTGGTGTTGAGTGGCGCGCGCGTGCGTGGTGCGTGCGATGGGGTAGTGTTTGTGACTTTTTTAATTTGAAGTCATCATAGGTTAGAACAAATAAAAATGTACTATCTTGTGTCTTTGATTATGATTTGTATCAATATTCCCTGCAGTATTGTAATTGCCTTCGGGGATAAATACAGGTTTTTTGACTTGAAAATGACTTAAAATCTTGTAAAGTTCCCATGGGCAAAAAAGGCCTACTCTTTCGAAAAAGGGAACAGGATTTAAGTGTGCACAAGGTGTTCGGAGTGCGTTTGCACAGGGGCCCTTGGTTTATAGTCTCATCCGAAGAACTTTTGGGGGAAGTGTAGTCTGCACGAGTTAACCCCAAAGGAAAAAACCCCCCGAACGGGAATCGAACTTGGGTTTCTCGCGTGAAAATTTGGGCGCCTCCCCCAGGGAGGAGCGCAAACGCCACAAGAGCGGCCTACCCATTTTTTTCCCCTTTTTGCAACTGTATTTGATTCAGTCGCAAAGAAGCGTAAACTTAAATGGTACGGGGATGTCCCCCAAGACCCAAAAAGGCTAGCAAAAACAATACTGCAAAATCACTGTCCAAGGGGGAAGAAAAAAATGCAGACCAAAGAAAGATGGGAGGACAACATCTCGAATGGACAGGCCAGAACTCAACACAACCCCGAAAAGGCAGAACAGGAAAGGATGGGGGGAACTGGTTTCAAGTCCCATGGGGGCCCCCCCCCTCCGGGCGCCAACTAAGGGAAGATAGATGGAATAAGAAAGAGATAGAGAGATAGAGATAGAGAGATAGAGAAGAAGATAAGAATAGATAGTAAAGATAGATAGAGAAGAGGAGAGGAGAAGAGAAAAGAGGAGAGGAAGGGGAGAGAGAGATTTCTTTTTTTGATTTATTCTTTTATATCGAGGATAAAGGGTAAGCCTTTGGCATTTTACATCCATCCCCCTGTGTTTGCAGTTTTTTTTTAAATGTATCTGTTCCCCCCCGGCACACGATGGGCCACTCTTACGAAGAGGGAAAAGGGTTTAACGTGTGCGCAAGAGTTCTGCGGCGTTCGCACACGGGGGCCTCGGTTTATAGTCTATCCGAAGGACTTTTGGGGGGGGAGTGGAGTCAGCACTGATTTAACTCCGGATAAAAAACACCTCGACCGGGGAAACGAACCCGGGGCGTCAAAAACCACGCAAATTTTGACCACTAGGGTATCGAGAGGAGGAGAAGAGAGAGAGAGAGAGAGAGAGAGAGAGAGAGAGAGAGAGAGAGAGGAGAGGAGAAGAGAGAGAAACTGTAATTTGTTTCCCTATATGTCGGCAGTGCCCTTTGGCCCCTTGACGTGACGACCCGCCCCCGACGTCGCAACAGGACCGGGGGGAGGGTGCCCGGGGACGGGCCCCCTGACGCTGCGTTAGGGCTGGGTGTGAGGACCCTGGTGGGGTGGACATGTGTGGCAGGGGGCATCGTGGAAGGCGCCCGGACCTCCTCCCCCCCCTGTTGCCCCGGGGAAAACCCCACCTTTTACCCCCTCGTGCCGCAGTACCAGTGGTAAGTGGGGGGGTCTGGTGTATGGGTGGTGGTGGGGTGGGTGGTGGTGGTGATGATGATGATGATGAGATGAGATGATGATGGATGATGATGTAATGATAAAAAATGATACAACTACTACTACTGCTACTGCGCTGCTGCTGCTGCTCTGCTACTAAACACACTATTACTATTTACTACTACTACCCCCGCCGCCGCCCCACCCCCACCCCCCCAAACCCTACTCACTACTACTCTATATACTATACTACTACTCCTATACTACTACAACTATCTACTACCTATACACCACCGCACCACCCTGCTACTACACTATGCTCTGCTACCACTATACTGCTGTACACAACTACCACCGCGCCACCCCCCCCACCACCCCGCCCCCCGCACCGCACTACTGCACTACTACTACTACTACTACTACACTACAAACTATACTCTACTCTACTAATACTACTACAACCCCCACCACCACCACCCCGCCGCCGCCCCCGCGCACCGCCCCCGCCGTATGGCGGGCCTTTTCTTTCTTCTAAGTACAACCAAGATGTTACTTCCGACACCCTACAAGTTTTTCCCCTTTAGGCCTGATATAATAGGCTTTGACATGGATACAATAGTGATGGGGTCACAGTGTGTGGAAATTACTGGTGTAAACCCGGAAAAATCCGGGCGGACTGATGTAAATTTTTTTCTTTCCTTTTTAATTTTTATTTTTCGAGGATAATGGAATAAGCATTTATATGTTTTTTTACATCCAGTCCCCGTGTTATCAGTTTTTAAAAATAATTTTGTGTCCCTTCCCACCAGAACAAAGGGCCCCTACTTTTAAAAAAAAAAAACGGGTTTTTAAACCGGTGGCAAGAGTTCTTTGTGCGTTCGACACGGGCCCTTTGGGTTTTATTGTCTCATCCAAAGGACTTTGAGGGGGGGGGGGGTTGGATTTGGCACTGGGTTTAAACCCAGAGGAAGTAATGGAATGGTGTCCCGTGGCAGGACCAGGCCCCACACCAAGTGTCAGAAGGGTCTCACCCCGCGGACAGGAGCCAGGTGGCAAAAAAGGGGGTAGCGGGTGTGTGGGGTACCTGCTGCAGTCCACAATGGTGGGCTGGGACGGAGAGGGACCGCCCCGAAACCTACCGCTGCCTGCCCGTAGTGCGGGTCCCTCATCACTGGTCCGCTGGCGGCGTCCGCCCCCGTCCTGAAAAACATGTGAGTGAGTTGTTATTTGGCATTTCTGAGTCTGTCGTCGCCTGCCTTATGTCTTCTGCATACTATCTGTCTGTCGTCTGTCTGTCTTCTGTTTTCCCTTGTTTTTCTATCTATCATCATTTCTCCACCCACCCCTCTACCTACACCCATACATATCTATCTTCTGTCTGCTCATCTATCTATCCTCCCTCTCTCCTCCATCCATCCATCCATCCAACCCCACACCCACCCACACCCAGACATATATTAATATTTAAATAATAATATGAGAGAAGAGGAGAGAAGGAAGAAGAGAGAGAAGAGGAGAGAGGGGAGAGAGAGAAGAGAGAGAGAGAGATAGATGATGCCCTCTTTGAAATGCGGTTCAAAAAGAAGGTAAAAACAGAACACACACGCACGCACGCACGCACGCACGCACGCACGCACGCACGCAATGTAATAGGTAGATAGATTATGAAATATTAGGCATGCATAGAGGACAGAGACAGACAGACAACAGACAGACAAAGACAGACAGCACACAACACAAAAATACAGCCCAATTTTTCACTTCACCTTTCCCCCGTCTTTAAAGTTGTTGTGTTTTTTTTTGCTGCAGCCCCCAATTCGCTAAAAAAATTCAGCCCGAGAGTCGGGAAATTCTGGGGGAGGAGGTGAAGTGCAAAAACATGCCGCTGCAGGCCCCAGGCCGGGAGATTCACAGACCCATGGAACCCCCGTCCTGTCCCTGAGGTAACCTTCCACACTTTGCATGTGCCCCCTTGACAGTTAGCCCCTTTTGTCTTCCTGTTTTTTTTTGTTTTGTTTTGTTTTGTTTGGTGTGCTCCGCTTTGTTAGGTGGCTTTTTTTAGGCGTGTTGTTGAAGAGGTGGCAGAATGGCTAAGACGTTCGCACACTTAAAAAACCCTTTTTCCACCTTTCGAACAGCAGCCATTGTGGCCTGTGGGAGCGGATGACAAAATTAAAAAAAAAACCAGAAACACCACCCCCCTAAAGCCTTGGGACGGGACTAAAAACCAAGGCCCCCATGTGCAAACTCACGCAAAAACATCTTGCCTGCACTTAAACCCCCTTTTTGCCTTTTCGGAAGAAGGGGCCATTTGTGCAAGTAAGAATGAAGCCCAAAAAAAAATGTCTATACCGGTGAAGTTAAAAATGCACGTCAGGGTCTGGTATGTCAGCTTTTTGGGGTTTAAAGGAAACGGCATTTAAAGCGCATGCTTCTGTGCACAAAATTGAACTGCGTGAAGTCGGAATGTGTCCTGAGGCCCGTTGAGGGGAAGGGCCTCCTGCAGGGGTTAGAGTTAACAAACAGAGGAGAGGGCCCCGGCCACACATCCCCCAGTTAAGGGAACACGAAGGGGAGGAGAGTCAGAGAGAGAGAGAGAAGAGAGAGAAGAGAGAGAGAAGAGGAAGAGGAGGAGAGAAGATCCAAAAAATAAAATCAAATCAAAACAAGAGAGAGAGAGGAAAATTATATTAAAATATATTAAAAATTAATTATTAAAATATATAAAATTTAAAAAATATATAAAAAATAAATTATAATTATAATCAAATAATCGCCCAAATCAAAGAGAGGGAACGCAGCGAAAAACGACACACGACTTCAAGGCAGAAATAACGGGCAAAACCCTAAACTAAATCGCCTCATGAAAAAGATTTTTCCCCTACCCAAGACAGGTCATCACACTGTCTGTGGGAACGAACGCAGCAGAGGCCCCAATGCCAAGGGGTGGAGCCCCGCCCCGATTAAAAAAACCCCGAGAAGCCCCCTTTCCCTTGGCCGGGGGACGAAAAGAAAAGAAGAAAGGGGGGAAAAAAAAAAAAAGTAAAGAATAAACCCCCGGCAACAAAAAAAAAAGGAATTATAAAAATTTTTAAAATATGGTAAAACCCAAAATCCTTCCCCCCAAATTTTTAGTTTTTCTCCCTCCCCTCCCCCCTTTCCCCTTCCTTTCCCTTGACTCCCTTGGGGGGGCCCCAACTTTTTAAAGGGGGGGCCCCTTGGCCCCTTCCCGGGGGGGTTTTTTAATTGGGGGGGGGCCCCCGCGCTTTTTTTTGTTTTTTTGTGGTTTTTGGTTTTTTTTTTTTCTTTTGGGTTTTTTTTTTGGGCTATTTTACTTCTTCTTTTTTTTGTTTTTTTTCCTCTTTTTTCCCCCTTTTTTTTTTGGGGCTTTTTTTTTTTTCCTTTTTTTCCCTTTTTTTTCCTTCGCTTTTTTTTCCCTTTTTTTTTTTTTTTCTTTATTTTTTTTTTTGTTCCCTTTTCCAAAATTTTTTTTTTAAATTTTAAATTTTTTGTCACGGGGTTTTTTCCTTTCGGGCCCTCCCAACGCCCCCACAAGGACCCCCAAAAAAACCCCCCCCAAAAAAACAAAAGGGCACCCCAGCGTTTTTAAAAAAAAATTTTTAAATTTTTTTTGTCCTGGCCCCCTTTCCTGCCCCAAAAATGGAAAAGGGGGTTAAAAATTCGCCCAAAATTTTTGGGCTTTTCCGCGGGTTTTGGTTTTTTGAACCGAAAAAACACAATATTTTGAAAAAGGGGGGAAAAGGGGGATTTTTTTTTCCCCCCCTCCGTTTCCTTGGCGGCGCGTTCCCCCCAAAAATCCCCAAAATTTTTTTTTCCTTTTTTTTGTTCTTCCTTTTTCTCCTTTTTTTTCTTTTTCCCTTTTTTTTCCTTTTCCCCCCTTTTTCCCCTTTTTCTCTTTCTTCCTCTCCCCCTTTTTTTTTTCT
>JASPKP010009215.1:5000-7500 GCA_030674155.1 Stramonita haemastoma
TCTAGGTCAAGTCAAATCAAATCAAGTCAAGTCAAAAACACTTTAATTATCCCATGGAGGGTAATTGCTTTTTTAAATATTTTTTTTTAATTCTTTTATATCGAGGATAATGGAATAAGCACTCATATGCTTTTTCTTTTTTTTTTTTTTTACATCCAGTCCTCGTGTGTATGCAGTTTTTGTAAATCGTGTCATCTGTTCCGACCGGCACACGATGGCCTACTCTTACGAAAAGCGGAACAGGATTTAACGCGTGCGCAAGATGTTTTGCATGCATTCACACACGGGGCCTCGGTTTACAGTCTCATCCGAAGGGTGCAGGGCCTCGCTTTTGCGTAGGAGTGAACAGGGGTTAGGGATAGTTGAATTGAGTGGTTCAGTCTTTTTCTCCCCGTTCTCTCAGCTAGAATTCTGAGGTTTTATCAATAGCGAAATTTTTGATATGCAAACCGTCTTTACCTACCATTAAGGTATAGCTGCATTTTCATTTCGGAGTTGGTGTGTTAACACGACACCTGTGTGCATGAGTGTTTTTTTTCTAATTAATATTTTCTTATCCGTTCCTACCCGCATAGCATACCAGCATACCAGTGTGTGTGCACACACGTTGAAAACATAGTTTGCCTTCTAAAAGAGAAAACAAATCAATTTTATTCTGCTAGAAACGGATGAGAAAAAAAACAACGCATGCACACAGGTGTCGTGTTACTACACCATCCCCGACATGAAAACGGATGATGTCGACGAAAATAAATTATTAATCTAGCACTAACTTCAGTTTTAAAAAAACCAAAACAAGGATCCTCTACAACATCACATGCACATTACAAATAAACAAACAAAACTCATGAAACAAAAAACAAAACAGCACCACCACCACCCCCGCCCAAAAAAAGACTAAGGCCAACAAAAGACCTTGGAAGGGAGAAACAAATCAAGAGAAATAAAGAAAAAGTTCTAAAAAAAAAAATTAATAGGGTTGGGAAGGAATCGTTCAAAGCTAGTTATTTGATCTATAGGCTTTTCAGCAAGGGATATAGTACTATAACCTTTCCAAACAAACAGACCATTCACAGAAAACAACTCTCACACACACACACACATAGAAGCATCTTGCCGCCTACACATGGGGATTGGATGTCAAAAAAAATATTCCACGAGTGCTTATTCCACTGTCCTCGAAATAATAGAATGAAATAAAATAAACGAGATCTTACGCTGAAAGAATACGGAAAAGTGGCATCAACTTACACTGACAAAAAGCTTTAAAACGTAAATATTTATACAATGATTATATATACTGTTATAGCGCTTGCATAAAATCAAAATTTTACCCTTAGAGCGACGTGTGTGTTCACAAAAATTAATCAGGTGAAAAAAAGGTAAAGGTAAAGGTGTCCCATAACCTATGTGGTTGTAGTGGAGCGAGGCATCACAGACCTCAGCATCTTTCTCTAGAGGCCAGCATATTGAGGGCGGCGCCCATCTCCTCTCCCTCGCTGCTTTACTATCCCTGACCCTAAAGAGGGCAGATACCCATTGACAGCTGGGTGAACTGTAAGAAAACAGAGCCGTGATCAATTGGCTGGTGTCTCCCGATTTGCTGAAACATGGCTGACTTGACCCTCCTTGATTTGATTTGATTTGATTGATTCTTTTATATCGAGGATACTGGAATAAGCACTCTTGTGCTGTTTTACATCCAGTCCCCGTGTGTATGCAGTTTTGTAAATGTCATCTGTTTCCACCGGCACACGATGGTCTAATTTTTAACGAAAAGCGGAACAAGATTTAACGTGTGCGCAAGATGTTCTGCGTGCGTTCGCACACGGGGCCTCGGTTTATAGTCTCATCCGAAGGACTTTTGGGGAGAGTGGAGTCAGCACTGATGTTAACTCCCGGAGAAAAATCTCCTCGACCGAATCCTTCCGCAAGGGAGGCAATTAGAAATCCCATGTCACTCTCAGCTTCAAGCAGTCATTGTGAGAAGGTTTTAGACGAACCTAATTGACTGAATATGTCTGTCACTTTATCAAAGAACACACACGCGTTATTACAGAGGGAATTTCAAATCTTTAGCATGTTCGTATTTCTACTGATGAAGGTGTGTGGTGTGTGCGTGCGTGCGTGCGTGCGTGTGTGTGTGTGTAATAGAGAGCCAGACAGAGAGAGAGAGACAGAGAGAGACAGTGAGAGAGAGAGACAGAGATAGAGACAGAGACAGAGAGACAGAGAGACAGAGACAGAGACAGAGACAGAAACAGAAACAAAGAAACACAGAGAGAAACAGAGACACAGAGAGAGACTAGAAATATAAACACGACCACACAGATCGATTTCAACTAAATTTTGCTTCCCGCCGATGGAGAGTTCTAACATGGGAGGTAATCGATACAAACTCGGGATGGAAACTGTTTAAGCTTGTTAGAAGGCAGCACAGAAAGCCGAGATGTGTCTTTGAGGCCTTTGGAGTTGGGCTTCCCCCCCATAAAGCACACAG
>JASPKP010009216.1:0-10617 GCA_030674155.1 Stramonita haemastoma
CCACTCTCCCCAAAAGTCCTTCGTATGAAACTTTAAACCGAGACCCCGTGTGCTTACGCACGCAGAACATCTTGCGCACACGTTAAATCCTGTTCCGCTTTTCGTAAGAGTAGGCCATCGTGTGCCGGTGGGAACAGATGACATTTACAAAACTGCATACACACGGGGAATGGATGTAAAAAAAAGCACAAGAGTGCTTATTCCATTATCCTCGATATAAACGAATAAATCAATCAAATCAACCAATAAATCAATCAATCAATGAAACACACACACGCACACACACACGCACGCACGCACGCACGCACACACATACACACACACACACACACACACACACACACACACACACACACACACACACACACACACACACACCTGTAAAAAAGCGAATTGTGCATTTATGTACGGTATGTGTACAGCTTTCTTCCGTCGGAACTGAGCTGCTACAAACGGGAAATAAAGAAGTGCCCTCCAGGACTGATGCATGTATTGGAGAACAACATAATTGCTGTGAAGCGCACCCTGAGACGTCACTGTATGTATAAAGAAGGAAAGATGGAAAGAAAGGAAGGGAAGAAGGAAAGAATGAATGAATGGGTGGGTGGGTGGATCAATGAATGAATAAATGGTTGGCTGGAGGAATAAATACATTGATGAATAAGTGAACTATCAAATAAAATGAAATGATGCACGAACCAATAAATGGATGGATGAATGAATGGAAGATGAATGAATAAATGGGTGAGTGAATAAGGCAATCTATAGGGGAATGTCTGAATGGATGGATGAACGAATAAATAAATTAACGGATGAGTAATGGGGATGTCCGAATGAATAAATTCATAGACGAAATAACGAATGGACGGATGAATAAATACAGAAATACATGAATGAATGGATGAATGAATATGTTGATGCATGGGTGACTGCATAGATGATGAAGAAGTGGAAGGAAGGAATCAATGAATAAATAAGTGAACGAATGACTTATAAAGCAGATGAAAATCTCCATACGTATAGACATGATTCTATAGATAGAGAAGTAGTTACTTACCAACAACACAAAATGGGGGGGGGGGTATTGATTTGTTTGTTTTATTTGTATTGTTTATTTTTCATGTATCCAGGATAACAGAACAAGCACTAATGTGATTTTAACATCCAGTCCCCGTGTGTTTCCAGTTTTGTAAATCTTGTCATCTGTTCCCACCAGTACACAATGACCTACTCTTTCGAAAAGTGGAACAGAATTTAACTTGTGCGTAAGATGTTATGCGTGCGTTTGCACACGGGGCCTTAGTTTATTGTCTCATCGGAAGGACTTTTGGGAGAGTGGAGTCAGCACTGATATTAACTCCAGGGGAAAAATCCCCTTGAACAGGAACCGAACCTGGGCCGTCAAATTGCGAGAGCAATGTTCTGACCACTAGGCTATCCCGGGATGAAGAATGGAGAGGGAGCTGGGATAAAATGATAAAAGCTACAGAACACAACATTATCATGTGCAAATACACAAACACACCTGCCCACACACTCACGTGTACACACACGTATACACATACACGCGCGCGCGCGCACGCACGCACGCTCGCAGGCACACCCATGCATGTCGTTCAAAAACAGGTATATACACATTTTAAGCAAATAGAATCAGATTTTTTTTCTATAGGGCAATTCTGTGCATAATTATGGTTCTTTAGATGAAGTGATTTTGTAGGTTTGGTTTCTCTATTTCGGGCAATATTGTTGGTATGTTTTCTTCTGTGGGACAATGTTGTGCATATAGCCTCTTCTCCAGGGAAATGGGTTCACAGTTTATTCTGTGGGGCAATTTTGTACGCATAGTTTCCATCTCACGTTGTTTCTTTGGGGAAAGTTTGTGCACAATGTGCATTCTATTGGATAAACTTATGTGGATAGTGTTTTTCATGGGACAGTTTTGTAGGCATAGACAGTGTCCCCTCTGGGGGATATAAAGTACATAGTAGTCTTTTATGGAACAATTCGTACGTATAGTATCTATTATGGGGCAATCATGTACAAAACAGAGTCTTTTATGGAACAATATTTTGTAGATATAGTGTCCACTATGGGGGGATAGGATACCTCAGTGGTCAAAGCACTCCCTTTCCTCAAGCAAAGGTCAAGCAGCATTAAGCGTGATTCCCAATTGAATGGGTGATCATTTGTGTTCCCTGGCTTTGGTACAGTCCCCTACTTCACTCAGCTGTAAATGGGTACCTGCCCTCTTGGAGGTCAGGAAAAGTAAAGCAGCAAGGGAGAGAAGATTAGCGCTGCCTTCAACATGCTGGCCCCTGGAGAATTGGGGTATCTGATGCCTCACTCCCCTACGACCACATAGGTTATGGGACACCTTTACCTTGTACTTAGTAATAATAATAATAGTATATGGAACTTATATAGCGCTATATCTTGTAAAAACAAATCAAAGCGTTTGCATTCAACCTATACATCACACAAGCAATCAATAGCAACCTATGGTCCTAGCAAATTCGAACGTACTCACACACGCAAGCGCACACACACGTGCACACGCGCGCACGCGCACTCGTGCACACACACACACACACACACACACACACACACACACACACCACACCACACAAAGGCCAGAGGGTATTGATCTTGTAGATTACTCTCTGTGGTACGGGCAGCCAGTGGAGAGATTGTAAGAGAGGGGTAATGTGCTCAGACTTTTTCTTTCTGAGGACAAGACGAGCTGCAGAGTTTTGTATACGTTGGAGGGAGTGGATAGATGATGCTGGCAAACCAGCTAAAAGAGAATTGCAATAGTCCAGACGTGAAAGAATGAGAAGTGACAAGTTTGGATGTTGCATCAGTGGACAGGTATTTTCGAATTGCACTAATGCGCTGTAATTGATAGTAGCATGACTGACAGGTCTGGGTAATTAATTTTTGCATGGAGAGTGTGTTGTCAACAACAACTCCTAGATACTTCACAGAAGTGGATAGCGGAACTGATGTATTACACACACACAGCCATTGATCTGGTAGTATTTACATAGTTTACCGAATAGATCTTTAAATAGATAAATTAATAAATAGGAAAAAGAGAAGAAAAAATCTTTCATTCCATGCGAGCAACTACAGGATCACTTAAAAAAAGATTCTTATGAATAATATATTAAAAGAGCCTATAACTTTATAATTTTTTTAACAAGAAATATAAACTACAACTTGTGCAAATGTACTCAGTTCAATACTATAGTTATTCTATCCTCAGAGAACAACAAACTGTTTAAACAGTACTGACATATTTCATGATTTTTTAAAGTAAATAATGACAGACAAACAAGCAAACATAACAAACGTAAAAAAAATATTGATGCCTTTCATGTCATTTTGAAATACCAAAAATATGTTCGCATTGATTTCTGAATACAAAATGCCAAATATATATAACCTTCACTTTTTCTGAGTAAGCTATGACAGATTAAAAAGCTCTCAATATCTAGAAAGAAACAAAAATAAAGAACCCTCCACCAAAGAAAACAACAAAAAATAAACAACCCCCCCCCCCCCCAAAAAAAAAAAATAAATAAATAAATAAATAAAACCTACAACACAACAAGGAGTATTGATCCCTTTAGCTGAATTTTCATATTCTTATATATGTTCATGATCAAGCAAGAGTTTAATAATTGTTTCTCCATAATGAAAAAAAAATTCCTAAGTGACATAACAATACACTATTAATGAAATTGTAAATGTATGTATCAACCACTATATTTTCACTATTCTTATGCATTTTACTGATGAAGCAAATGTGAATACTTAATGTATCTCAAAGAATTGTCTATTAACGTTAACAAGAGTACTATTATTAGTAAGCTAATAACAAGATTGTAACATGCATGTGTAGAAATTGGACTCTTGCCCACAAACTTCTGATTCCATTGGAAATCCTTTCTTGAGCATAATGGTGAGGAGACTTTGCTGTTCATTTCCTTACTTCATATGACTCTTTTATTGGGTTTTTTTGGGGGGTTGTCCCTTGGCTAGAGTTCCAAGGCTCACCAATGGTGACAATTTGCACACCACGAAGGTAGCCGCATTCTGACTTCGAGGATAAAAATAAGTTAGTTATGGGCCTTTAACACAAATGCTTTTGTGATGAATTTCACTACACAACTGCTTATAGGAAAAAATGATAAACTTCAAGACAAACAAGAACACAATATCAGCATTTCTCTTATGTAGCACAAACACGCCCAGCCAGATATTAGTCACATAGTCAAACGATTATCTTGACACTTCTTCCAGTTCAACCAGCACTCCATTGCAGTCTTTGGGATGTAAGAAGACCACAGGTTTCCCATGGGCCCCGATGGATGGCTTCTCGCTCAGGGTTCGAATGTTCCTGGACTTCAGCTCCTCCATGGCTGATTTAATATCGTTGACCTCAAGGCACACATGATGCATTCCTCCATCTGCATTTTTCTCCAGGAATTTCTGTATAGGGCTCTTGTCTCCCAGTGGATGCAACAGCTCAATTTTGGTGTCTCCAAGCTCCACAAACACTACAGTTACTCCATGACTGGGAAGAGCCGGTTTCTGGCTGACTTTGGCATGCATGACATCCTGTAGAGGGCAGTGGCTTTGTCCAGGTCGGGGCAGGCGATGGGGATGTGGTTCACCTTCCCCACTTCCAGGGCTGACTGCACCCTGCTGACTTCTGCATATGTCTGCCGCACGCCATGGTCAAAATTCGGGCCGCACTTGATCGAAACATAACGGAAACGATTAGTGTCTACTATGGGCAATACTATGGGGCAATAATGTACAGAATAGTGTTTTTAAGTGACAATTTTGTACATATAGTACATTGTATGAGGTAATTTTTGTACTATAGTGCCTGCTATGGGACAGATTTGAACCTATAGTGCCTTCTATGAGGTACTTTGTTCGTATAGTGCCTCATATGGGGTAATTGTGTACGTATAGTGTCTCCAATAGTACGATTTAGTTGGTGTCTTCTCTGAGTGGAAGTTTGTCGGTATAGTTTCTTCAATGGGTCAATTATATCTGAATGATTTCTTCTATGGGTCAATTATATCTGAATGATTTCTTCTATGGGTCAATTATATCTGAATGATTTCTTCAATGGGTCAATTATATCTGAATGATTTCTTCTATGGGTCAATTATATCTGAATGATTTCTTCAATGGGTCAATTATATCTGAATGATTTCTTCTATGGGTCAATTATACCTGAATTATTTCTTCTATGGGTCAATTATATCTGAATGATTTTCTATGGGTCAATTATATCTGTATAGATTCTTCAATGGGTCAATTATATCTGAATGATTTCTTCTATGGGTCATTTATATCTGCATAGATTCTTCTATGGGTCAATTATATCTGTATAGATTCTTCTATGGGTCAATTATATTTGTGTAGATTTTTCTATGGGTCATTTATATCTGTATAGATTCTTCTATGGGTCAATTATATCTGTATAGATTCTTCTATGGGTCAATTATATCTCTATAAATTCGTTTGAATGATTTCTTCTATGGGTCATTTATATCTGCATAGATTCTTCTATGGGTCAATTATATCTGTATAGATTCTTCTATGGGTCAATTATATTTGTGTAGATTTTTCTATGGGTCATTTATATCTGTACAGATTATTCTATGCAGAAGTTTTGAAATAGAATTTCTTTTATTTTTTATTTTATTCTTTTTTACACCGCTTTCAGTCAGGGAAGACTTGTGCGTGAAATTCGGGCTGCTCTCCCGGGGAAAAGCGCATCGCCACAAGAGCAGCGCCACCCATTTTGTATGTTCTTGTCTGCAATTGTAGTTTTTATCCCTCTCAGTAGGGCTTTTCTCTTCAGAATGTTGCCAGGGACAACTCTCTTGTTGCCTTAGGTTCTTTTACGTGTGCTAAATAATGTTGTGTAACACATGGGGGACATCGGTTTATTATCTCATCTGAAAGACTAGCACCCAGACCACCATTCATGGTCTGTTAAATGGGGGAAAGTTTTTGTCCCAAGAACCACCAAAAACTTCCAATCCAAACTTGTTGCTTCATAGGTAAGGGCCTTACCTCTAGACCACCGGTTTATTTTGTAACACTGTATGGTCTGTGAGGTAATTTCCTATGCGTAGTTTATTCTATGGGACAATTTCTTTGCATAGTAATCATCATCATCATCATCATCATCATCATCATCATCATCATCATCATCATCATCATCGTCATCATCGTCGTCATCATCATCATCATCATCATCATCATCATCATCATCATCATCATCATCATCATCATCATCATCATCAATATAATTTATATAGTGATATATCTTGCAAAAACAAATCAAAGTGCTTGCATTCAACCAATTCTTGTGCATGCAGCCAATAATAATTTAGATTTTTAACAAAGTCAATGTACACACACACACACACACACACACGCACACACACACACACACACACACACACACACACACACACACACACACACACACACACACACACACACACACACACACACACACACACACACACATAGAGTTTACACACTTTGGCAGGGTGGTGGATATTAAATTTTCGGCTGTTGAGAGCAGGGGCAGAAGATGAAACAGGATGGTAAAATCTTAGCTTTGAAACAAATGTGTCTTGAGGCTGGATTTAAATGTTTCATAGGTAGGCTTTTTACGAAGGGAGAGAGGGAGACCGTTCCAGATCACTGAACCAGAAATAGAGAAAGAGTGACGGCCAACGGTGAATTGATTGAATCTAGGTATTTGTAAGCGCAGGGTATCTGCAGCAGAGCGGAGGGAACGAGAAGGAGTGTATGGATAAAGACATTCACAGAGGTAGGAGGATGCTGTTTTGTGAAGACATTAATTTTATAACAGAGAATACTGATCTTATAGTGTACTCTATGGCAAAGGCAGCCAGTGGAGAGATTGCAAGAGAGGAGTAATGTGCTCAGATTTTTTCTTTCTGAGGACCAGTCGAGATGCGGAGAATTGTATACGTTGAAGGAAGTGGAGAGATGATGCTGGCAGACCAGCCAGAAGAGAATTGCAATAGTCCAGACGTGAAAGAATCAGAGATGTGACGAGTTTAGATGTTGCATCAGTGGACAGGTATTTTCGAATTGCACTAATAGTCTTAATTGATAGTAGCATGACTGGCAGGTCTGGGTGATGAATTTTTGCATGGATAGTGTGTTGTCAATTACAACCCCTAGATACTTTACACCAGTGGATAGAGTGACTGAAGTATTTCCGACTTCTATTGAAGCTGTTGTAATGGAAGAAAGATAGTGATAGTGAAAGATTGTATCTTCTATGGGATATATTTATGCTATAATATTTTCAATGGGGCATTTTATAGGTGTCTGATTAGGCAATGTTGTATGTGTGGTGAATTGTGTTCAAATAGTGTATTCTATAAAACATTTTAGTGCCATGATTTGCTTCTATGTGACAAATATGTCTGCATGGTTTCTTCTAAAGGGCATTGTTGATACACTTAGTGTTTTCTACAAGGCAGTTTTGACATGTAGTGTCTTTTATGGGCAGTTTTGACATGTCTTCTGTGGGGCAGTTATGTAGTATATGTCTTCTGTGGGGCAGTTATGTACATACATGTCTTCCATTGTGGCAGTTATGTACATGTCTTCTGTGGGGCAGTTATGTACATACATGTCTTCCATTGTGGCTGTTTTGACATGTCTTCTGTGGGGCAGTTATGTAGTATATGTCTTCTGTGGGGCATTTGTATGTACATGTCTTCTGTGGGGCATTTTTATGTACATGTCTTCTGTGGGGCAGTTATGGACGTATATGTCTTCTGTGGGGCAGTTATGTACATACATTTCTTCCATTGTGGCAGTTATGTACATGTCTTCTGTGGGGCAGTTAGGTACATGTCTTCGGTGGGGCAGTTTTGTAATATCTTCTGTGAGGCCTTTAACCTTAACCTTAATTCTCTCCGTGCCAGTAGGCACATAAGGCTTGGACATCATTTCTCCACTGGTTTCGATCTGTAGCTGCGCTGCGTGCTGCGCTCCAAGAGCTCCATCCAGCAGCATTCCGCTCCACCTCCACCATTCTTCGCCAGGTTGTCTTTGGGCGGCCTCTCTTCCTTCTTCCCTCTGGTGTCCATCCGAGGGCCACAGCACAGTCATTCTTCTGATCTTTTCTTAGGACATGGCCAATCCAATTCCATCTCTTTCTTCTTATTTCTGTACTTATATTCCCTGCCCCTGCCATCTGAAGGGTTGCCTTGTTGGAGATGTGCTGTTGCCATCTAATCTTAAGAATCTTCCGGAGGCATTTGGTTTGGAAGGTGTCCAGTTTTTCTTCTTCTCCTTTTGTGAGCTTCCAGGTTTCACATCCATACAGAAGTACTGAGAGTACCAAGCTCTTGAAGAGGGAGGTTTTGGTTTTGCTGCCGATGTCTCCAGCTTTCCAGATGTTAGACAGGCGTTTGAACTGGGTGTTCGCCAAGGCTATCCTTCTTTTGACATCTGCTGTTCCTCCTCCATCCTTTGTCACGTTGGCCCCTAGATAGGTGAAGCTGTCCACCTCTTCGACATCGTTCCCCCTGACTTTCAGCTTCTCCTTGCTCTTGCTGTTGGCTTTTATCGCTTTGCATTTCTTGTCGTTCATCCTCAGGCCTACTTTAGCAGCATTGTCCTCGAGCTTGGCTGTTTTCTGCTGTAGATGGTTCATGGCCGATGATAAAAGGGCTAGGTCATCTGCAAAGTCGAGGTCTTCTAGCATTGTAGTGAAATTCCACCTGATCCCTGTTCTTTTGCCCTCTGTCGTCTTCTTCATGACCCAGTCAATCACCAACAGGAAAAGGAATCCAGACATGCAGCACCCCTGTTTCACTCCAGTAATCACCGGAAACCAGTCTGTTGTTTCATTTTCATCTATGACAGCGCACTGAAAGTCCTCATAAAGGGACTTAACCATCCTGATCAATTTCCCAGGGATTCCATACTGGCGCATGATGATCCAAAGACTGTTTCTGTGTATGGAGTCGAAGGCCTTTTCAAAATCTACAAAGTGGATGTACATTGTTGCATTCCATTCGTTGACTTGTTCTAAGATGTTCCTGATGATGAATATCTGTTCTGTGGTTCTTCTCCCTTTCCTAAAGCCGGCTTGTTCCTTTCTTAGTGATGGATCCACTCCTGCTTGTATCCTGCTGACCAGGATCCTGCTCAGCACCTTGCTGGCCAGTGGCAGTAGTGTGACTCCTCTCCAGTTTCCACAGTCTTGGAGATTGCCTTTCTTTGGTATCTTGCAGATGAGTCCTTTTGTCCATTGCGTGGGAACAGTTTCTTTCTCCCATATGAGATCAAATATTCTTTTCAGTTCTTTGCTGGTATTCTCTGGGTCCGCTTTCAGCATCTCTGCTGTAACTTGGTCTATTCCCGGTGCTTTTCCATTGTTGAGGGTGCATAGTGCATTTCTTATCTCTTGCAGTGTAGGGGTTTCTATTGAAATATCTAGTTCTTCTCTCTCCTCGTCATCTTCTTGTGGTGGGTCATCTGGTGTATCCCTGTTGAGTACCTCCTGAAAGTGTTCCTTCCACCTTTCTAGTCTGGCCTCCTTACTCTTCAGCAGGTCTCCATTCTTGTTCTTCACTGCTGCCGCTTGTCTTGTACCTTGTCTTGTCAGCTGTTTCACTATGTTGTAAACTTCTTTCTGTTGTCCATTCTCCGCCGCAGCCTGTGCTCTCTGTGCTTTCTCTGCTATCCATTTTCTCTTGTCTTCTCTTGCGCTCCTTTTCACTTCCTTGTCCTTTTCTTTGTACCTTTCCTTCATCCTGCTCCGAATCCTTTCTGACCGGATGCTATTTATCTTGGTCTTGATTTCCTTCCTCTCGTCTATCATCTTCCATGTGTTGTCACTGATCCATGGTTTGCTTTTTCCTTTTCTGAGTCCAAGTACCTCCTCTGCAGCATTGACATAAGCACTGCTCTGCTGCTCCCATATCGTCTCTATGTCTTCACTCTCTGTCCTGTTTTCCTCCAGTTTGTTCTTCACTGCCTCACAGTATCTTTTCTTTGCTTCTTCGTCCTTCAGTCTATCCACGTTTATCTTTGGTTTCACCCTGTTCTTGTTCCTGTGTGTGCTGAGCCGTAGTTTGAAGCTGGTCCTCACCAGGTAGTGGTCGCTGTTGGCATCTGCTCCCCTCTGTACTCTCGAGTCTATTACAGATGATCTCCATTGTCCGCTAATCAGCAGATGATCTATCTGGTTCCTACTCATCCCGTCAGGTGAGACCCATGTGGCTTTGTGTATGTCCTTGTGTGGAAACAGTGTACCTGTTATGACGAGGCCATTCACCTGACTGAACTCACACAGCCTCTCTCCATTGTCGTTCTGCTCTCCAAGGCCATGCACCCCCATCGTCCTTTCATACCCAGTGTTGTCGCTTCCTACTTTGGCATTGAAGTCACCCATGATGATGATGATGTCGTTTTTGTTGCATCCATCTACCGTTTCTTGCAGTTCTTGATAAAACTGTTCCTTTTCCGTGGCTTCCTTTCCGTTGTGGGGGGCATATACTTGTATGACTGTTGCTCTCC
>JASPKP010009217.1:0-10617 GCA_030674155.1 Stramonita haemastoma
TTTGGGACGGGTATCAAAAGTTTTGAGTGCATTGCAACTTCCCAAAGTGTGCCATCTTTTTAAAAATTCTTTTGGTTTGGGTTACAATTTCCCAGGTTTTTCCAGGAAAGGGGGGTCAAATAATTTCACAATATTTGAATAAAAAAAAGTTATCAAAACAGTCTAAATCTATGTTTTTTCAGATAAAAAGAGGGTTAATTCATGGTTAGAGGGGTAGTGGGTTTTTTTTAATATTCACAGCAACTCTTTTCCGTTTGGTAGTTGGGGTATGTCTCTAAGAATAAAAAAAAATGCATCTGTTCACAAGTTAAGACGGGAATTCAGGATTATTAAATGCTACACTTTATTCATCGTAATTTGGGCTAAAACCGGTAAAGAACTTTAAAAAACTGATATCATTTTATGCAAACTTCTGTGAAGTTACCATTAAAATTTCATGTTTCAGTTATTTGGTTTTGGGTTGTCTCATCATGTATATACAAATAAAAAGGTGTTGGGATTTAGAACTCGGCCCTGTATTACATTCCTTATTGAGTTTTTACTTTTTTTTAAATATTTTGTGTAAACTGATAGTGTGACTTTCTTAAACATTTTTGTTTTCCCAAGCCAATTTTTTTTTATATACCAAACACTTCCAAAACTTACGCATATTCCCCAAAGTTTGTTTTCATTCGGCTTACAGACAGATAAAATTTTTTTTTTTACTATGTTTTGTAACACTACTGTGAAAAGACCATCTTTTAAAAGACCTAGGGGTTTTAAAAATGAAACAATACTTCAAAAGAGTATTTCATAGATTAAAATTTCTCTAAAGTGAACTCGATAAAAACAGAGCATGAATATGGATGAATAGTATTATAAAGTTGAACAGATAAATTTCCCATGATTCCTTAAAAGTCTTGCAAAGTTTCGGAAAAGGGACATTTTCCAAAAAAATCATTTCAATAAAAAAGGTAAAACTTCTGTACAATTTATTATAAAACATGCATTTTGATTTTCACAATTTTTTCATGCATCTATTTGTAAAAAAAAAAAAAGATAGCTCCCGACAAACAAAATTTTGTGTTGCTGATATTAAATTCGTAAAAAAAATATTCGAGAATATTTATACTGTGATACAAAAATCCAAAAAACAATTTAAGCTCTTAAAGTTGGGAAAAGAAGTATACTAATTTGGGAAAAAAGTTTATTTATTTTAAAGGCTTTTTTTTGAGTAAAATGTCACAAATATTTTGGGTACGCACTTTTTTAAAAATACATTCACACTGGGGTTTTTTGGTAAAAAAAAGATGCTGCCTTTTGAAAAATACTTTTTTCAAAACCTTTTTTAGATTACTCTTAAAAAAAAACCCTTTTAACCCCCCCCCCCCCCCAAGTGTTGCAACGTGGGAAAGAACCGATCAATACCCTTTGGGGAAAGGGGGTTTTTTTTTTTCAAGGAAAAAATGATAAAGTACCACCTAAAATGATGAAAAATTTGACAAATTAGTAAACTTTTTTTTTTAAACCAATAAAAATTTGTCAATGTCTCTTTATGCTCAGCCATGGCTCATATACATACCCCTTTTTTTTATGGGGTAATTTTTTTATCATTAAAAATGGTAAATTGTTCCATAACCTAAATGGTCGTTTTGGGGAATGAATGTCAAATACCTCAAAAAAGGAAAGGAAAAGGGAAACACATAGGCTTTTTATTTTGGCTGAAGTAGACAGACTTGCTCAAACATCCTAAAAAAAGTTTTTAAAAAAAAACCTTATCAGATTATTCATTGCTCTTATAAAATCTGTACTTTAACCACCGCTAATTATTGGGTATTTCAAAATTTTTGGGAATAGAATTTGCAACTTTTTCCAATATTGGAGAAAAACTGTGTAATGAATTCCGGGGGGTATACCATTTCGTGGTATCAATACATGGTAAATTTGTTGGTATCGTGGGCATATCTTAAAAAAAAAAAATTAATATTTTTTAAAAATAAAATTTGCCAATTATTTTTGTTATTTTCTGTGTCTTTTGGGGTTTTGTTCCGTCTGTTCTGTGCTCTGTCTGTCTGTCGGGTTCTGTTGTAAAGGGGGCTAGTTGTGGGTGGGAGACATGAGGTTAAAGGAGGGGCAAGGAAAGGGGAAAAGGGTTTAGTAGGGGGTCTGATGCACATTTAGACAGGGGGGCACAGAAAGGGGTGGGTGGTAGACTTTGTAAAATGGTTTTGGGGGGGGGGGGCAATTTTTCAAGGGACTAAAAAAAGCCCGAGGCCTAAAAATTTACAGCTTAACTGGAAATTTTGGACCCCATTCCAATTGAGCCCTTCTTTTTTAGAAATGGGGATTTTCCCAAATTTAAAAAACTCATCTATTGCAAGCTACAGACAATTTTCTTCTTTTTGATCAAACTTTCATTTCAGATAATCGAATAAAAACTTGCTTTTTTTCCATCCACCCGTGCGCATCGGGTTTTCAGTTCTAACCGCCACAATGGCCCCACCACTGAAACGGGGTTTGGTTTTATTCGTAGCATTGTGTCTTTAGCTAAAATCCAGTTTTTCCCCTTTCTATTGTGTCCACATGAATTCTAGCATTTTAACAGACCACTACAACAACCCTTGCCCCTTTAACTTTTAACACTAACTCTAACAATAACCCAACACTAACCCCGCCCCACATGTGGACACAAAAGGCAGGTGGAAAAATGGTATAAACTGACACAGTGGCTAAACACTTTTTCTTTCCCGGGCTGGGACGAAGGGGGGAGGGGCACGAGAGTTTTCGAAAAAGGATGCTAGGAAGGGAGGGGTTTATAAGTTCTGGGATATAGTGATGGGAAAGAGTACAAATGAGGGGGGTAGGGGAAAAGGCAAACTTTTGATTAGCTTCAGGGGGGTGGGTGGGAGCCTTTTTGAAAATTTCTAAAAACAAAGTAGGGGGGTTTGGGGTTAGAATGCAGAGGAATAAATTGAAAATTATGCTTTTTGAATTTAACTAAAAAGAAAAAAAGAGGGACTATTTTTAAATCATTGATGAATAATCATTGGGAAGGTGCTAGAATCTGATTAGTATTTCAGGAATGGGGGTTTATTTAAAAAAAAAAAAAGCAGTAAAAGGGGTTTTTTTCATGTGTTTGTGGTGTGTGTGTGTGTTGGTGTGTTGTGTGTGTGTGTGTGTGTGTGTGTTTTCAAGGTGTGTTGTTCAAGGTGTGTTGTTTTGTGTGTTGTTTTTTGTGCATTTTCAAGGAGTGTGTAACGGGTTTCCTACGGGAAGGCTACCCCAGGTATTTATCATCACCCGTGTAGCTACTTGTGTACCACCAAACTTTCACCCCCCTTGTGTGGTATTTCATATTTTGGGGGGGGAAGTGGGGAAAAGCAATTTCCAAAAAATGAAGTTAAAATTTGTATGTCTTATTTTTTAAAAAAACAGCTGGCTTTGCTTCTGTAACCAACACGGCTTTAAAAACTCGCCATCGCTTTTTTAAAGCCAAGGTGTAAGAAGTATTGAAAGTAAATTAAGAAAAAGTTACGGTTTGTTTTGATTTTTGAAAAAGTTTTGGCATAAAATTTTTAATCCTTGAGCTTTTGTTTTTTCCCTTTTGTTACTAGGTAGGTAAGCTCATGATCCAAAACACCATTTTCCCCCCAAGCTAAGTTAAGCGGCATGGGTTTGGGTTTACCAAACACATGAGAAAACCGTTTGCCACCCGGGGTTTTTAATAGTCCCTAGCTGTAAAAAAGTACCTGCCCTCTTTAGGAACGGGAAAGATAAGCAGGGGGGAGAGGAGATGGGCTCCCCAAAACATGCGGGCCCATAAAAAGCTAGTCTTTGTTACCTCTCTCCCCAACGCCCATATAGTTATGGAAAACTTTTGCTTTACCTTTAATTCTAAAAATGGGAGATAAAGTTTTGCCTTTAGTGTTGACGAAGATTATATATTGCAGTAACTTTTTTTTGTCCTTTCCCCCAATTTCCGTGGTGGTTGTGTGGTGTGTGTGTGTGTGTGTGTGTGTTTGTGTGTGGGGTGGGGTTTTCGGGAAAATCGTAAAAGAAATAAATGGGTTTTTTTTAAAAAAGGGAGACAAGACTAAACACAAAAAAAAAAATTTTAAATAAAATAAAATAGGTTGGGGGGGGCCCACAAAAAAACGTTTTTATTTGCTAACAAAGGATAGATTTCACATCAATCACACTAATTGTTTTCATGCTTTATTGTGGGATTTCGTGAATTTGTCCAACCTTTCTACTGCATCTAATTCCGTCTATATGTTTTGCTGCAAGTATCAAACTTTACTTTTAATTAATTCCAAATTTTCCCCCGGGCAAAAGTTGTGAAAAAATTTTCCAGTAATCACTGATAATGCATGTGGTACAGGTTCAGGGACCAATGTAAAAAAATGTACCATAATCCGATAAAAAAACGTGGGACAATTTTTTGGTTTTTTTTTTTTTGTTCAGCCCTTCTTGCTAACTTTTTGTGCTTTCATAAACCCGGGTTTGTGAAACTGAAAAAATTTAGCAGGGGTGGGTTTGTTTTTGTGCTGATCGTAGACTGAAACATCAGTTGTGCAAATTTACTTATAAGTCAGTTTTTTTTGTCTATAAAAATTGAACGAAAATGCATTTCACAAGGGTGCTGGTGGGAAACAGTCTGATTTTTAGTCCTTGTTCTTTCCCGTTATCTCCTTTTTCCCTCACATACTATCCCTTTTTTAAAGGGGAAAAACTACTATAGATTTTTTGGGGTTGATTAGAAAAACTGTTTAAATTTTCATTCTTGCTTTTTTGATTTCTCAATTTGGAAGTACTGACACAAGGAAGTAATTTATTGTTGATCCTTTTTTTTCCATTGTATCTGGTAAATGTGGGTTTGTCAATGGGGGTTAAACCAACCTACTATAAAACATTCAAACACAAGATGAAATACAGAGAAATACTATCACGAAATTTTTTTTTTAATATACAAATTAAGTACAAAAGTGACCCTATGTTTTCATTTTTTAAAAAAATGTACAACACACCCCAAAATTTAAAAAGAATAATTGCCAAAACAAACAGGCAAAGTTCTTTGCAGTAAAGGCAACATAACAAACAACTAAGATGATCTTTTTTTGAGGAAAACCCGGGTTTTTTTTTGGGGCTTTCCCTTTTTTTACGTAAACCTACAGGGGGCACTTGCTTCTTTTTGTAAAACTTTTTATTTGGGGGTATTTTGAATTTATGTTTTTTTCTTTTTTTTGGCTTTTTGGTTGTATTTTCTTTATATCCATACTCTAATACATTGCAAATTGTTACGCGTTTATGATTTATGTAATTGTGCTCTATGTGATCAAACAAATCAGTAAAATCCTTTTATGAACCATAAAACACTTGGGTTACAAAAAAAGTTTAAATCTTTGAGAATGAAATATATTTTTTTGATTCATTAAACCATTTTAGAAGCAAAACATTAATTCAAAAGAAAGTTTTTAATCTTTTGGAATGTAGTAATTTTGGGTTTAATTGCAAAAGCTAGTACATTTGAAATGTAATCCATTTGGGTTTATTAAAAAAAAAGAAAAAAGGAAACCCTAGCTTAAAACTAAAAGAAAAGCTTAAAAAAAACCCCCCCCCCAAAAAATAAAAAAAAAAAAAACAACCCAAAACACAACCCAACCCCTTTAATTTTTGTAGCAACCCATGATTTTGCTCCTGAAGCATTTCCCCTTTTGGGGCTTATCTGTTCCCCAGCGTAAGGACACCAGTTTGTTGTGTGGTTTCCTTCCACCATTACCTGCTTTTCACATCCCCCCCCCCCCCCCCCCTAAAAAGGGCAAAGCATAGAACCAAACTGGCCGGTAAAATTTTTAATTTTTCTTCCAACATAAATTGCTTTTTTTTGAATGATTTTCGGGTGCTTTTTTGGTACTTTTTTCATAATTTTTTTTTGTTTTTGAGTTTAAATTTATATTTGTTTTAGAGGTTTTTAACTTTTTCTTTATCTGGGAAATTTTTGGAAATTTTGGTTTAGTTGCACGAAACCTTTCCCAATATTCCCATATTTTTTCACCTTCAATGAAGGGAGTGTATGTGGGGAGCTTGTTCCTGTATCATTTTTTAAAAACCAAGGTCGTGCTTAGCCATTTTTTAAACATGCTTTTTGTGTGAATTTTTAGTTTTGCATTATCTGGAGACTGTTTTGAATTATGCAGTTAATAACTTTTCACTTTTTGCTGCCCTCTCCCACTGTTTTATTATTTTAAAGTCAAAATTTTTTTATTGCATTATTTTAAATATACATTTGAAAGCGCTTTCCAGTTTTTTTACTTCCATGAAAAGTAACTGGAAACCCATTTGCCATAGCTTTAACATTTTTTAGCTTTTAAATAGGGAGAAAATGTTGCGCTTCCCCTGTAAAATCAAGGAAGTTTCCTGTAACCAGTATTGCTTCCATTTTTCAGAGTCATGGCACCCTTTGTACAAAATTGTGTCCTAAAAAAAGGGTTAGGTAGGGCACACACCACTGGCACTTACTACCAACTACTTTTTAAAAAATGAGAAAAATACAAGGTTTGCAAAACTTGCAAGCTGATTTTGCAAATACTTACGGGGGTTCTTATTTTCTGGCTGTAAAGATAACACGGCTGGAGTTTAGCTTTTTTGTCACCCCTTTGTTTTAAAAATCACATGGTTTAAACACAAGTTTTGAACTTTTTCAAAAATGGTGTAAAAAAAAAGTCATTGGTCGGGCCATTGCCTCGCGTCAACATTGGGAAAAGCCTACCTCCCCCTTCACCAAAAAGCTGGGTTAGGGTTGGGTACCGGCTCGCAGCTAAAAAAACAAAATTAAAAAATTCAGCATCTTTCTATGACCCAAAGGCTACCTTTTATCATTTCAAACTGTAAATATTTTAATGGGGCAAATATTTTAAATTCCATTTGTATTAAATTAAAAGAAACATGCATAACATTTTATTTATCATAAAAATCGTGATGTTGTGTGTTTTTTTTTTAATGTTGATATCTTAATAAGTACAAAATTTTTTTTTTTTTAATTGATAAAAAAATTTTTATTGTAAAATTTATTAAAAAGTTGGGTCTGTCATAAAAAAAGCGCGCATGTCATATATTTCCGTCGTCGTGTGTCTGTCTGTCTTTGTGTCTTTGTGTGCGCGCGTGCAGCGTTTGGTGGGGGGGGATGTGTGGGTAAAACTGGGCGCACACGGTGTGATTTTACTTGTGCGAGTTTATAACTGGCTGAGGTATTTCTTTGTTGGGGGAAAGATTTTTTAACGATGGGGGCTTACTGATTTTCGGATTTTTTGTTGTATTTTATTATATATCCTGATCTTTTATTTTAGATGTTTACTGTTTTTATGTATGGTTTTTTTAAACCCCCCTGAATTTTTCTATCATATATTAAAAAATATTTGAAAATGAAAATGCTTTTTTTTTTAAAGTTTGTTCCGTAAATGAAAAAAACGATTTTTTTCCCCTGGGGAAAAAAAATTGCAAAATTGAGAAAATTATTTCAAAAATTTTTCATAATAAAACTTGGCTAAGTCTTTGTTCAAGTCCCTCTTTTAATACTGTAAGGGGTATCAAACAAGATCTGAGATGCCTATATACATTTTTTTCCCGTACTTCGCTCTCACTATCGTTCTGTCTCCCTCACTCCCCGTTCTTTAGACACAAAAAATACTTTCAATATAGCCCACAGTACCAAATGACTTTAAACACCCATACACTCCTTAACCCATTTTAAATCGATAACCCCAAACATGGGTTTTTAACCCAAGCAGATGATGCAAAATCCTTAATCATCAATTATTGGAAAGTGGGGATGTAAATCATAAAGTCGCTATGAAAATTTAGTGAAAATTTGGTTCATATATCCATTACAAAAACTTACTGGTAATAATTCTGCCCATCTTTTTAAAACTTAGTTACACAGTAGCTGACAGAAAGTTGTAGGATTTTGTTTTTGAAAGGCTTTTAGAGACTTCATACAGCAAACCACAACCACACCCCATCCGGGGGAAAAAAAAATTCCGAAGCATGCCCCCAAAATAAACCATGTTAAAGCCATTTTTCCTTTTTACAAAAGTTAGCATCACTAAAGTCTTAAATCTTTCAAAGAAAGATTTAGAGTGACAGGGGTTTTCTAAAAGGCAGGGCAAATTTTTTCTATTTTATTAAAGGAAAAGTAACCTTGGGAAATTTAAGTAGGGTTTTTGAAAACAAACTTGTTTATATAAAGGAGATATGGAAAAAACAGTTTGGAAAATTTCAGTAACTAGGTTTTAAAAACCGATGAAAGGTCTTTATATTTGATGATAAAGCTTAAAGGGGAAAATGTCTTATTATTTGAGTTACTTTGGTTTACATAATGCATGCAAAGGTCAACCGAAAAAGGGCAGTTTTAATTACATTTGAAAAGGGTTTTTTCCCCGACTAAAAAAAAACGGGAATGTTGGGAAATTTTTTAAAGAATACCAAAAAAACCTTAAAAAAGACTGAACTAAACCAAAACGCATGTCTTAACCAAATACCTTTCCCCAGTACCACCAAAAGCGCGGCATGCACTCGCACGCACGCACGCACGCACGCACCGACGCCGCCACGCACCACACCACAACACACACACACCACACACACACACACCACAACACACACACCACAAGGGAAAGGGGATACCTAGGGGTCAGAACATTGCGCTGCAATTTGACGCCCCGGGTTTTCGATTCCCGTTCGAGGGGATTTTTCCCCGGATTAACATCAGTGCTGACCCCCTTTCCCCAAAACCCCTTTTTCGGATAGACGTAAACCGGGGGCCCCGGTGCAACGCACGCAAACATTTGCGCACAAAGTTAAATCCTTTCCGTATTCGAAGATCGGCCATCGGTCTGGTGGGAACAGATACAAGATTTACAAAAAACCCCCCCCTACAACAGGGGCTGATGAAAAAAAAGTGATTTTTCTTTTATCCTCGATATAAAAGAATAAAAAAGTAACTAAAAAAAAATAAAAAAAATACGAGAGAGAGAGGACAAACAGACAGACAGAAATTATATTATTTCTGCCTTTTTTTCTTCTTGCAATATATATTTTATATATTATATACTGTACATAAGTTCCTTTTATTTTTAAATTTGCTTTTTTTTTCGCGTGCAAACAAACTTTTTTTTTGGTTTTGTTTTAAAGCTGAACAAAACCAGTATCACATATCCAGACAAAAAAGACATTCTCAAAGGCTGATGCCCGACAGACAGACAGACAGACAGACAAAAACACACACACACACACACCACACACACTGAAAAAAAAAATTGTTAAAAACAATGGGCCAATTTCTTGAAAACGCTCCGCTCACAAAAAATTTTAAACAACAAAAGCGGCCACAAACATGCCGACAGTAAATAAACCCAAACCACAAAATTCAGCTTTTTTTGTTTTGGTTTAAAGCTAAAAAATACAACAGTATTAAAATCCAACATCATGACTTCCAAAGGCCGAGCGAAACCCCTAAGCCATACTGTCCTCATCGATTCTGTACCTTTTCCCAATTCTGACCCGCGGACTCAGGGGCGTCCCTCTGTCGGGGCACCTTCAGTAGTCTCCCCCTTTCTTTTTTGTCTCTTGTGGAGCCATCTACAGTCATACAAAGAAAGAATACTGAACACATTTCTTCTTTTTTTTTTTTAACTAAAAAGAGTTTTGTAAACCATCTTCAGAAAAGGGTCTATGTAAAAAAATTCTACTAGAGAGAGAGAGAGAGAGAGAGAGAGAAGAGAGAGAGGAGAAGAGAGAGAGAGAGAAGGAGAGAGAGAGAGAGAATGAATGAAAGAATGAATAATGAAGAATGAATGAATGAATGATCTTTACTTTTCAAGGTTACAGATAAAAAATTACATACTTTTTTTCATCCGGCCCCTTTCCCTGATCAGGGAATAAACAAAAAAACCCCCTCCCTACCCCCACACCCCCCATCACCCAAAAACACAGTTTAACCAAAAGTTTTAAAAAATAGTGAAAAAGAGAGAGAAGGAAGAGAGAGAGGAGAGAGAAGAGAGAGAGAGAGAGAGAGAAGAGAGAGAACAAGACAGAGACAAGACAGAGACAAGACAGACAGGCAACAGACAGACAACAGACAGACAAAACAGACAACAGAAAAGGGCAGACAGAACGACAGACAGACAACAACAGACAGCAACGAAGACAGACAGAATAAAAGACAGACAGACAAAACAACAGACAGACAGACAGGAAAAAGGGACAAGACAGAATCAGAGAGAAAGACAGACAGAGAACAGTGAAGAGGATAACAGGAGAAAGAGAGAACAAAAGAGATGGTAAAAAAGGGCCATCGTCCCCGCCTCCTGTTTCTGCCGAATGGTCAAAGACAGAGGTGTATGGCAGGCAGTCCACCCCAAAAACACCCCCTCCCCCCTTTTCCCTTAAGTAACGTTTTCCCAAAACCAGAAATCTGTCGTTAAAACCCCTCCTCCTCCCCTTCTCTCCCCCCCCCCCCTCCTCCATCTCCCCCTTCATCCATGTTCATGATCTCCCCAGCCTTGAACCCCTACACGGGTAAACCTGGCAGCTTCCCGTGAGAAAACATTTATTTTCCGTTTGTTGTCTACATTATTTGTG
>JASPKP010009218.1:5000-10616 GCA_030674155.1 Stramonita haemastoma
CTCTGACTGTATACTGTATCTTTCCCCTCTCTGACTGTATACTGTATCTTTCCCTCTCTGACTGTATACTGTATACTGTATCTTTCCCCTCTCTGACTATGCTGTATACTGTATCTTTCCCTCTCTGACTGTGACTGTATACTGTATCTTTCCCTCTCTCTGACTGTATACTGTATCTTTCTCCCTCTCTCACTGTATACTGTATACTGTATCTTTCCCCTCTCTGACTGTATACTGTATCTTTCCTCTCTGACTGTATACTGTATCTTGATCCCCTCTCTGACTGTATACTGTATCTTTCCCCTCTCTGACTGTATACTGTATACTGTATCTTTCCCCTCTCTGACTGTACTGTATACTGTATCTTTCCCTCTCTGACTGTATACTGTATCTTTCCCCTCTCTGACTGTATACTGTATCTTTCCCCCTCCTGATCTGTATACTGTATACTGTATCTTTCCCCTCTCTGACTGTATACTTTTCTGATGATACTTACTTTCCCCTCTCTGACTGTATACTGTATACTGTACTTTCCCCTCTCTGCTGACTGTATACTAGTATACTGTACTTTCCCCTCTCTGACTGTATACTGTATCTTTCCCTCTCTACTGTAACTGTATACTGTATCTTTCCCCTCTGACGTAACTTACTTTCCCCTCTCTGACTGTATACTGTATCTTTCCCTCCTAGTAACTGTGACTGTATACTGTATCTTTCCCCTCTTGACGATATGTACTTTCCCCTCTCGACTGTATACTGTATCTTTCTCCTCTATATTGACTGTATACTGTATCTTTCCCTCTCTGACTGTACTGTAACTGTATCTTTCCCCTGATTAACTTCGAATGACTGTATCTTTCCTCATGTAGTAACGTATTCCCTCTGACTGTACTACTATCTGTCCTTTCCCTCTCTGACTGTATACTGTACCTTTCCCCTCTCTGACTGTATACTGTAACTTTCCCCTCTCTGACTGTATACTGTATACTGTATCTTTCCCCTCTCTGACTGTATACTGTATCTTTCCCTCTATGTGACTGTATACTGTCTCTTTCCCCTCTCTGACTGTATACTGTATCTTTCCCCTCTCTGACTGTATACTGGATCTTTCCCCTCTCTGATTGTATACTGTATACTGTATCTTCCCCTCTCTGACTGTATGCTGTATCTTTCCCCTCTATGACTGTGGCTGTATACTGTATTTTCCCCTCATTAACTGTGGCTGTATACTGTATCTTTCCCCTCCCTGACTGGGCTGTATACTGTATCTTTCCCCTCCCTGACTGTGCTGTAATAGACTGTATCTTTCCCCTCTCTGACTGTGCTGTATACTGTAATATGTGACGCTCCAACACAAAATGATCGCTTAGCACATAACCCACTTTTCCGGAAGGTGGGTCAATTGTAATGCTCAATTTTTGAGTGATTATAAAGTATAGCCATTATTCTACCTTATAATAAAATACAAATCATTATCTGTCTCCATTTGCTTAAAACGTATTTAAATACCCAAGCCCTCGTATCTGACCACATATTACGATGCTAAACTTGTCCATTCTCATTTTGTCATTTCCTGCAGTCTAGCATTTCAACTTTTAATAACTTTTCATAGAATTGTCCGATTTTCAATCTGTTTTTTTTTGTATTGTATAGTCATTTTATTGCAGTTTGATAACATGTCAATAACTAAATATTGACCTCTTTTGCAACGCGACTCATTATGTGGTGGCGCGTCACATATACTGTATACTGTACACTGTATACGTACTATAATGTATACTGTGTACACTGCAGTCACTCACGTTGATAGACAGCCCCGAGTGAGGTCCCTGCGGACAGGGACGAGGGAGGAGGTGGCCTTGATGTCTGTGTTCAGCAGGTGGATGTTGGCCGGGTACAGGATCAGGGTGGTGCAGTTCCGGGTGGCCCCGAAGTTCCTCAAGGTGAAGGCCGTCACCCCGTTAGGGGCCAGGACGTTGCAGGCTGTCAGGGTCAAGATATATGTGAAATGTATGTGTGTGTAATTGTATATGTATATATATAATGTACACCACGCGTAGCATGGGTACGCGCAAGCAGTACGCACTATCAGGCACACACCCTTTCTCTCTCTCCTCTCTCTCTCTCCTCTCTCTGTCTCTCTCTTCTCACTCTCTCTCTCCTCTCTGTCTCTCTCTATCTCTCTCTCTCTCTCTATCTCTCTCCTCTCTCACACACACACAAAGATAGATAGATAGATAATAGAAATAGAAGAGAGAGATAGAGAGAGATAGAGAGAGAGAGAGAGAGAGAGAGAGAGAGAGAGAGAGAGAGAGAGAGAAGAGAGAGAGAGATGAGAGAGAGAGAGAGAGAGAGAGAGAGAGAGAGAGAGAAGAGAGAGAGAGAGAGAGAGAAGAAGAGATAGAGAGAGAGAAGAAGGAGAGAGAAGAGAGAGAGAGAGAGAGTTTTCGGATTCGGATTCGGATTCGAAATTTTTATTCGTAAAGGCCATTGCCCCTTAGAAGGGGTTTACATACAATATAGAAACACACACACTTTGTAGGTTTTCATAGATTGACATACCATGTTTACAACATATTGCGTACTTTAAAGGCTTTGTACAAATAAAAAAACAAGTTTTTTTTGCAATTGTTCCATTAGGGAAGTTCATCAACAAGTTTAAAATTTGAACGAAACTGGTTGTCGAAAATACTTTGAAGGAACTAGCTGTTCTCGCAGCTCTTTTAGCTCAGGACAACACAAAACAAAATGCAGTTCATTTTCAAATGCATCATGACATAATGGACACATCAAAAATGATCATTAACAGATTTTTTAAAGCGATAAAATGTAAAATATATATCAGAAAATACCAAATCTAAATTTAGTCATTATTCGTTTCAGATGTCTAAGTGCATTGACAAATATACTGGAACACAAATGCAAAGGGTTCAACATTCCTTACAAATATCAAATCGATCACTATTCCTGAACATGTGAAGACCAATTCTGCCATCTGCAATCAAACCAGCCCTTTGGCGAAACATATGAATAAACCCAGTTACGTCCCCTACACCTTGATTTTCCCATACAAAACCAAACCCCCGCATTCATATAACTTTAATCTTATTCTCGTGCCCAGTTTTTCTTATCCTCTTGCCCAAAAATTCATCAACTTTTGTAAGCTTTGTGGGGTAGTCTATGTGATTCCATTTGTATTAGTTTTATCCATAACGAATACATTTAACTATTGAAATTAAACTAATTGGATACCTTTATTTTTTCCCCCATACACTAAGACATTAGGTGGTTTGGATTTGAAAATGCCCAGAAATTTCTTCAATGCATACAAATGAATTTTCTCAATTTCCTGCCACCCTGCATCCAAGCCCCATAATTCAGCGCCATATTGTTTTCATGGTTGAATTTGTGCATCAAACATTTCAAAAATAACGTAAGAGAAATTTATTAATTTAATTGCATTGATTTTCTCAGAATACACAATAAAGGAAATGTTGCTCTACTTACCAAGATCTCTACATGCAAAAGAAAAACTTAAATCGTGTTGAAAAATATATTCCTAAATACTTAGTAAACATTGACAACTGGCATAACGCTTCCATTACATGTCCATCTCTCCCGCTCCCGCAAGATACCCTCCTTTTCTGAATACAATTATATTAACTTTTTGACATATTTACCTTTAAGTGGAGTGAAACGATGCTTTTTTCTAAACTAAATAATTGCCTTTGTAACCCAACTATCGTCTCTGAAACTAAACATACATCAACAGCCCCGAAGGATTTAAAAAAATTTCTAAAACTGTCATTTAATGAATTGAGCACCATGTCTTCCATTACGTATGACTCTAATTTAAACCCCATTAATAAAATAAGGAAAACAAAATAGGACTGCACACATCCCCGTTTAACACCAGCTGTACAGTTATATAATCTGTCAATGAAGCACCACATCTAACATCTTGCATTTACAAATTCATACATAACTCATAATGCATTTAAACAGTTTTCCCCCCGAAATTCCATTCTTAAACAAAATAGGCCACAATATGCTCTAATTAAACAGAATCAAAGCTTTCTCAAAGTCGATGAAAGCCACATAAAACTTACGATTCAAACAAAACTGTTTTTCTGAACAAAAGCCAATTAGGTAAACATTTGATCTACAGTGGAGTAATTTCGTTTAAAAAAAAACCCAGCCTGAAATTCACCAGTTATGTTATTCTCCCTCTACCCATTCCTAAGTCTTCTATTAAATAACTGCACTATATAAATTTACTACTAATGTTTACACAAAGAAAATTCCTCTGTAGTTATCTGGATGTTAACAATACCCTTTTTGTACAAAGGGAGAACAATTGACTTCTGTCCAACTATCAGGTACATGCCCATATCAAATAAAGCATTAAAAAATTTACAAAAATTTTATTACCAACTTTGTTTTTACAAGCACTTTTTATCATCTCTCCCAATAATACCATCAGGTCCAGCGGCCTTTTGGTTTTTTAATTTCCTTAAAGAAAGATAGATAGATAGATAGATAGATTAGATAGAGAGAGAGAGAGAGAGAGAGAGAGATAGAGAATAGAGAAGAGATAGAGAGAGAAGATAGAGAGAAATAGATAAGATAGATAGATAGATAGATAGATAGAGAGAGAGAGAGAGAGAGAGAGAGAGAGAGAGAGAGAGAGAGAGAGACAGAGACAGAGACAGAGACAGAGACAGAGACAGAGACAAATAGACAGACAAGACAGAGAGACAGATACACACACTCACACAACAACACACTCACACATACACGCAACCACCACACCCCCCCACCAACCCCACCCCCACCCCCACCCACCACCACGTCCCCCACAACCACCACCACCACCCCCCCCCCAAAACCACCCCCCCCAACACCCCCCAAACCCCCCCAACCCCCACCAACCCCACCTCCCCCAAAAAACCACAAAACTCACGTTACGGAAACAAGAATCGAACTCGGGCCCCGGAAGCCTTGGCCAGCCCGGGGGGAAAAGGAAAAGCACAGGGCCACATTTTGAAGGCACGAAACAGGGGGAGGGGTGGCCTGGCCCCAGTAGTTTGGACTGGGGCCCTCCAGACCCCCCTCCATTCCTCGGGCCCCGGGGAAAATTTTGGTCCCCTCCCCCCCTCCCCCCCCCGTCCCCCCCCCACCGGGGTTTGAGGTAATAGTGATGAAAAAGGGGGAGAGGGAAAATGGATGAAGAGATAAATGGAAATATAGCTGTAATATCATCCATCACCCAAACAACATCACATCCAACACATCATCAACATCATCACATCACATCACACACATCATCAATTGAAAAAAAGAATGAAATACAAATAAAAAATAAGGAATTTTTAAGCGCAACTACACAACCACACAACCACACTACAACTACACTACTCACTACTACAAAAACACCACTATAGGGATTTTTTAACGCTGAAAACCGTAGTGAGAGTAACACAAATCAAAGCGCTTAAAGGACAACAGACAACAAAAAACACACCCAACACACAACACACACACACCCAAAACAAAACCACACACACACACACACACACACAAACACCCAAACCCAAACAAACAACAACCCTAACC
>JASPKP010009219.1:2500-5000 GCA_030674155.1 Stramonita haemastoma
CACCCCGGATAGACAAGTTGTAGCGGTCATCCAGGTTGTTCCAGGGTCCAAAGTGAGTTTCGAATCTGTACCAAAAAAGAATGCTTCGTGTGTCATTTATATTGGATGTCATATTTTTTATCCTAGATAGTTTATTTTTTCTTTGAAGCAGTACTTTTCATTTTATTTCTTTTATTCTTCTATTAAAATTGAATGATACGAAAGTCATATTATCGTAACTGCGTGCTTATCTATTCGATCCGCTTAATCCAATTATATTGTTCAGAGACCTACCAATCATAGGTACATCCGGGGTATTGCCTTGCTAAAGTTCCAATCTCAAACTGTGCAACTACTTCATTTACCTTTACCTTACCTGTATTCATTTGGACTTTGGGTAAGTTGATGAAGATTTTGCAACCAGCTACCTCCACTCTCCACAGTCTTCTGATTTCCGAAGCAAATCTTTCCACTCTGATGTTGTCTTCTCATCGTTTTTTCAGTCTGCCTCTTCGTCTCCCTCCTTGTACTGTTCCCTGTAGGACAGTCTTGGCCAGTCCAGTTGTTCGCGTGACATGCCCGTACCACTTTAGTTCGCGTTTTCTCACTGGTCAGCAGCTCTTCATATGGTCCGATTGTGTTTTTTAATTCTGGTTTTCACATCCTCGTTAGTGATGTTATCTCTGTATGAGATACCAGGAGTTTGTAAAAGCGTCTGAACTCCATTGCCTGTATGGTTCTTTCAACACATTGTCAGCAGTTATGGTCCACGTGAGAAGGTTGAAATCAGCCCTTCTGTCTCTCCTCATATCAGCTCTCGAGCCAGGTATAAGGGTAAGCCCAGAACGGTTATTGCGTTGTGTGGGGAGAACCACATAAAGGACGCGTAAAATGAGATACAAACGCCAAACCTGAGTCCTCAATTTTAAGGTTGTAAGCAGGATATAGTCAAGATATGTTGACGTTTACAAAAGTCAGACAAACAGACAGACAGACAGACAGACAGACACAGACAGACAGACAGACAAAGAGACAGACAAAGGCAAACATAGACAGACAGATAGATAGATACAAACATACAGACAGTGACACAGAGTATGCTACAGGCGGTCCCTCTCACCCTTTTCCAATGGGAGTGGCTCTGTGGTTGCAATGCCCCAGATGCCATTTGCCGGACATGTGTGAGCGGTAACCCATGTCTTTGAGGTAGGCTGGCAGCGTCTTGAAGTCTTCGTTCAGGGTGTTGTTTTTGGTCACACTGAACACGTCTGCAGACTGCAGGCCCATCTTGTAAGGGTATCTGCCATCATTCGTCTTTACAGTTTTGAAAAGGGATGGTGGGTAATGAAGTTTGTGGGGGGTGGGGGGGTAAGGGGCGTGTTTGTGTATGTGTGTGTTTGTGTGAGTTTGGGGGTGTTTGTGTGTGGGTGTGTGTGTCTGTGTGTGTTTGTGTTTGTGTGCGCGCGCGCGCGCGTGTGTGTGTGTGTGTGCGTGTGTGTGTATGTGTGCGTGTGTGTCTGTGTGTGTAGGTGTATGTGTGTGTGTATGTGTGTGTGTGTGCGCGCGCGCGCTTGTGTGTGTGCGCGCGCGCTTGTGTGTGTGTGTGTGTGTGTGTGTGTGTGTGTGTGTGTGTGTGTGTGTGTGTGTGTGTGTGTGTGTGTGTGTGTGTGTGTGTGTGTGTGTTTCGATTTGACGTCTATTCACTAATTTTAGATTTTAGACAGTTTGTATTTGTGCGTGTTTTTGTGTGTGTGTAAAAAAAAAAAAACAAACATTGTGCAAATATGCATTGTGCTGCGCGTGCATGCGCACACAAACACAAATGCACACGCATACACACACACATACACACACACACTTACCTCCCGGTCATAAGAGCAGCTCGCGTAGGTGTGCATTTGGGCTGAGCGTAAAACTGCGTCAATTCCAACCCTTCTCTCTTAAGTTTGTTGAGGTTAGGGGTAGGGATTTCAGGGTGTTTGGTCCAGCCCACGTCATTCCAGCCCAAGTCGTCAGCCAGGATAAAGAGAATGTGGGGCCGTTTGGCTGCAGACACCAGGCTACAGGGCAGTGCTAAAGACAGCCAGAGGATGCAGAGTGCTCTCATGGTACAGGTGTTGGCGCTCGTCTCCTGAACCTGCTCTGTACAGTGACATCAGGGTACAAAATTGTACTTTTTCACGCTTTAGGGTTTTTTTTGTTAGGAGCCATACACACACAGAGACACACAGACACAGACACAGATACACACACACACATACACACACACACACGCCCGCGTGAACACACACACACACAATCAAACACATACACATACACACACATACACACGCCCGCGCGCACACACACTCAAACATACACAAACACACACATACATACACACGCCCGCGCGCACACACACTCAAACATACACACACACATACACACACACACTCACACACGCGCGCGTGCGCGCGCGAGCGCGAGAGAGAGAGAGACAGAGAGACAGAGAGACAGAGAGAGAGAGAGACAGAGAGACAGA
>JASPKP010009220.1:5000-10615 GCA_030674155.1 Stramonita haemastoma
GAAAGATCCAATCCAACATTTAAACACATAGCCAGCCATACAATAGGCGAATCAACAGATATAGGCCTATATAATGCTAGATCACTGCAGATGAAGAGAAAGAGAGAGAGAGAGAGACAGAGAAGTTGGCCTAGCTTACTTTGCTGATCTCCCATAAGTAGCCTACAGGATGGCCTGCTTGTAGGCTAGGCTAGGCTAGGCCTAATCTAACTTGGCATGGGTGGAACAGTAGGGGTGGGGGCGGGGAGGGGAGTATCCACACAACGTTGATGCTCATTGGACGGGGCTGTAAAGTAGGCCTAGTCACTGAGGGCTGGATAAGCTCCGCCCCTTTCTGTCACTACAATGGTAGCCTAGCTTAAAGTTGCACTGATAGGAATGCTATACTCTGGATGAATTATATCTATCAGGCCCTAGGCCTAGGCAAGGCCTGCTCCCACTGGCAGTGAGTGTATGCATGTCAATGTTGCCTTCAATTCCCTGTCTCTTTCTAACAGTACACAAGCCCTGTTAGGCCTAATGTTCTGTGTGTGTGTGTGTTTGTATTTCCTTATGGCTCACAGCTGTGTTTATCTGACCATCTTTCTGAGAGAGAGTGTGTGTGTGTTTGGTTCAGTGTTCAGAATGTGGCTTTAGATTAGTTATGAGTTGTAGATTACTAGATGTCTGATAATTTGTGCAAATATGAAAATGTAGGCCTAAAGTAGAGATGCAAAAAAGCACTCGAAATGCTTTATTTTGAGAGAGTGAAAGCACAGTGCAGAATTAGTGATAAAAGATTGAGGAAAACGTTGGAAACAGCAAAACTGCAGAAATGAGACATCAGACTTGAGCATTATTATTATTTTTTTAAATATTTATCAACACTAAGACATTGAGTTTTTTCATTTACTTTTTGTGAAAAAAGCTGCTTGAGATTATTCACTCAAGCAGGCTTATTCCACCATATGAAAAAAACACAACTGATATGTGTGCCAAAGAAAAGAGCAGGGAGGTGTGGACACACTATGACACTACAATAACAGAATCAGACTGTTCAGTTTGCTTTGTATGTGAATGAACAACTAACTTTATCCTCCCCTCTACTGCAAATGACTAAACCAAATTGGAAAAAATCAAATTAACAGAAACAAAAAGAAAATCTAAATACGAAACCAAAACTAAGCAGAGCCCTAAGAGAATTTTTTTAATAAAATGTCTTGGCCTCGTAGCAGCAGTGACAGCACAGCCGGCCGTCTGCCAGTGATAAATTTAGACCACTAGGCCTAACACTCGTGTACTTGAGAGGGAGGGAAGAAAGCATAGCCAAGCTGGTGATAGAAACGCCTCGTGTAGGCCTAGCTCGTGGCGACAAAAAATGGCGTCTTCGTTGGTAGCAGACGATTCATCTAACTAACTATACAATAAAATGAAGTGTTTGCATTGAAAGTATAAATTTTTCAATGATAAAGTGTTAAGTGAGTCAGAAATAAAAAGCTGGTGGGGAAGAAGAGAAAGGAAATAACACAGTTAGAGAGAAGAATGACCCTGAAAATAAAGCAGTATACGGCACATTCCTGCAAGCCACTGGGGGGGGGGGGGGCTTTTGACTTTTGTCTAGTTATTACCACACTTTATATTTGAAACTCAAGGACAGATTTGCTGACGAAAATAGCAAAAAGGAAAGAAAATAGGTCTCCAGTCTGCCAAGGTGCTACAGGTGACAGCAATAGGTACACCCCCAACGTTCACATTTTGTGCTTTCTGTAATGTGATGTGTCCCTGTGCCATCACTATGACTACTTTAAAGGCTATCGTGATTAAAATTTTGTAGAATTACAGAAGTTCTGTGTTGTTTCATATTTGTCACACCTGTGTGGTGACAATGTGACACTTACGTAAATAATTATACACTTCTGTGGACTTAACAAACATGTGGTAAGACGTAGACATCTGAAATGCAGCATACAGGTCAGATATTGATTGAATATGCCTTGTTTTCAAAAGACAAAAAAACAGTTTTAAAACAAAAAGTATGTCTCATCAAGACATAATTATAAAACAACAGGAGTTATGAGGACATTGTGTGACACATCCTTGAAGTACAATTGCACACAAGCATTAATAAACACGTTAGCTTGGCATCAGTTCTTTATTCTCCTTTGTATTTTGTCACATAGGCTGTTAAATCGTAACATACACACACACACGCGGGCGCACACACACACGCGTGCACACACACACGCGCGCGCACGCGCGCGCGCGCGCACACACTCGTGCGCGCGCGCACACACACACACTCGTGCACGTGCACACACACACACACAAAACACGCATTCACACACACACACACACACACACACACACACACACACACGCACGCACGCACATATTTACACACACATATGCACGCACGTATTTACACGCACGCGCACGTGCGCACACACACACACACACACACAACACACACACACAGTATCAAAAATACATCTGAACACACTATTTCAAGGAAGAAGTGTTTAGAAAATGATTTTAAATCTGTCTGTTATCTCTGTTTAATGCAGCATCATCTTCTGCTTCCCTTTTAACACAATTATGTTTTTTCGCTAGACTATATTATCAATTTATTGGGACTGAAGTTAGTACAATATTCCATGTAACTTTGTAATGTGTGTGTGTGTGTGTTTGATTTGATTTATTCTTTTATATCGAGGATAATGGAATAAGCACTTTTGTGCTTTTATACATCTAGTCCCCGTGTGTCTGCAATTTTGTAAATGTCATCTGTTCCCACCGGCACACGATGGCCTACTCTTACGAAAAGCGGAACAGGATTTAACGTGTGCGCAAGATATTCTGCGTGCGTTCGCACGGTTGTGCGACGCACACGGGGCCTCTGTCTAAAGTCTCATCCGAATGACTTTCGGGGAGAGTGGAGTCAGTACTGATGTTAACTCCAGGAGAAAAATCTCCTCGACCAGACTCGAACCTGGGTCGTCAGATTCCAGCGCCATGTTCTGACCACTATGCTATCCGCGCGCGCGCGCACGTGTGTGTGTGTGTGTGTGTATGTGTGTGTGTGTGTGTGTGGTGTGTGTGTGTGTTGCGCGCGCGCCCGCGTGCGCGCACGCGCATGCGCGTGTTACGGGTGGTGGTGGTGGTGGTTACTGATGCGCTGTTTGCATCCACAGACAGACACATACACCACAAATACACACACGCGCGCGCGCTGGCACGTAGGCACGCACGCACACATATGCATACACACAGAGTATCAAGGGCTCGTATGTGAGATAATTTCTCCGTTTTTGAGTTTTTAATAAAATGTTTGAATTATGAATTAGGTTTTGAATCTGACGACAGCCGCATGGGCCTGGTCTGGACACAACCTCCCCCCTCCCGGCCCCCCTGTTGGAGTAGGGAGAAATTTTCTTCCTCTATCATTCTCTGTATGTAGGCTCTCTCTCTTTGTCTCTGTCTCTCTCTCTGTTATAAAATAACGTTGTTGTTGCTGTTGTTTTTAGCCCCCACTAAATACTAAACAATTCGGCAACCCCCCTTCATGTATGGGCCAATGGCCTTTTTTTGTGAATAAATCTTTGAGTTTCAGTCCCAGTCCCCCCCCCTCTCTCCCCTCTCTTCTCCCCCTTTTTTTTCTCCCCTCTCCTGCCCCCCTCCCCTTCCCCCCCTCTCTCTCTCCCCCTCCCTCCTCTCTACCTCTCTCCTGGAGGCCTTGGTGTGAGGGCAGTACATGCTGGGGTGTCAAGGTGTGTAAACAAAGCATAGGGAGAGATGGGTTCCAGCCCCACTGCTCACAAGGGGAGGGAGGGAAGGGAGGGAGGGGGAGGGGGAGGTGAGCAGCGCCCATAAGGGATAGTTGTCCTAAACGGGAAGGCTTGCATAAAAAAAAAAAAAACACCCCCAGGTATGAGAGAGAGAGTACCCACAACGCAGAGAGAGAGAGAGAGAGAGAGAGAGAGAGAGAGAGAGAGAGAGAGAGAGAGAGAGAGAGAGAGATAACGATAACGATAACGATAACGATAACGATATTTATTCAGAAAGGCCATGGCCCCATTTGAAGGGGTTTACAAAAAGACACATATTACAATGATATACACAAGCACATAAAATGTTCAAGCAACTAAAAAAAACAAAAAACAATGCAACACGTACGCATACAATTACAGTATTTTCTGGTTTATGAGATCAAAAGACTTCTCCTTTTCAAAGACTTATAGATATATGTAGCAAGATTTTTCATAACATTTTCATTTTTTGCAGACAGGAGCAAAATCATTCTAAAGTGAGCTGGTCTGTGATAATACTTCTCAGGAATATATTCTTTTCTTAAATCGTCTAACACTGGAGAGAGAGAGAGAGAGAGAGAGAGAGAGAGAGAGAGAGAGAGAGAGAGAGAGAGAGAGAGAGAGAGAGAGAGAGAGAGAGAGAGAGAGTACCCACTACGCAGAGAGAGAAAGAGAGAGTACCCACTACGCACAGAGAGAGAGAGAGAGAGAGAGAGAGAGAGAGAGAGAGAGAGAGAGAGAGAGAGAGAGAGAGTACCCACTACGCAGAGAGAGAGAGAGAGAGAGAGAGAGAGAGAGAGTACCCACTACGCAGAGAGAGAGAGAGAGAGAGAGAGAGAAGAGAGAGAGAGAGAGAGAGAGAGAGTACCCACTATGCAGAGAGAGAGAGAGAGAGTACCCACTACGCAGAGAGAGAGAGAGAGAGAGAGAGAGAGAGAGAGAGAGAGAGAGAGAGAGAGAGAGAGAGAGAGAGAGAGTACCCACTACCCAGAGAGAGAGAGAAGAGAGAGAGAGAGAGAGAGTACCCACTACGCAGAGAGAGAGAGAGAGAGAGAGAGAGAGAGAGAGAGAGAGAGAGAGAGAGAGAGAGAGAGAGACGCTTTAACCCTTTAAACGCTTTAACAATTTATTGTCATTGCCCAACTAGGCCTTTTGACAAGGGAGGTAAAGCACATATTTTTGGAAACAGTAAACAAAAGGTAAAATACATGATCAATACAAATAAGTTTGGCATAAAGAAAGAATCCATCCACTTGTAACAAACTAATTATAACATTGGCGTCTCTACAGGTACAGATCGCCTAGTACATACAAAGAAAAGAAAAACGAAAAATCCAACTGAAATGCAATAACAAATGACAACTCTTCCTTATTATGTATCATCACGATGGACATGAACCTCACTTTCATTCCAAGCAATTTTCAACCATATATTCCTTCTGCAGCAAAAGCATTAACATGTAAATCTTCCTAGTGGTTTAAATAGAATGTAACGGGAACATGCACAAAGTCAGATGGCTCATATATATTCTGTTAATATCCATCACTCTCTCTCAAAAACAACAAAAAAGCAACAACAACCACCACAACAGCAACAACAACATAAATCAAAACAAGACATCAAACAAGTACTAATTCACACTGAACCCGTGTCCACGTCAGATGTAAATGTGCAGCAATGATGACGATCGCCATAACACATTCCATCCGAAATGTACATTCCAAAACAGTACACATGTTTTGTAGAATCTTTATCTTAACTATTCAAAGAAATACCTCAAAAGCGTCTACCATAACTTGCTATATGTCTGGAATATTGAAACTATAACA
>JASPKP010000921.1:7500-10000 GCA_030674155.1 Stramonita haemastoma
AAACAAAAACATAACAGAAGTATGCGCCCCCTCCTGTGGATGCAGTGATCACAATTCTGTGTGTTTTACTTGGTTTTAAACATCGTGTCAAAATTCCCAAAGTAGGACATAAAACCATCTTTTACAGAAAATTTAATAACTTCAATGAAAAAGACTTTCTTTCAGACTTGATAAACTCGCCATTCCAAGACATATATCAAATCAGAGACCCCAACGAAGCTGCAGAATTCTGGATTACCACATTTATTTCAGTGTATGATAGGCATGCCCCTTTCATCAAAAAAAGAGTTAAAGAAAAAATTAAACCTCCTTGGATAACAAAAGATATAGAGTCTGAAATGCGCTTAAGAGACTATTTGAAAACCCATGGTACAAAGAAGAATTTAAAATACAAAGAAACAAAGTAACTTCACTAAAACGCAGATCAAAACGTGATTACTTTCAAAAACTATTAATCACAACTACTGACTCTCGCCAGGTATGGAAAGCCATCAATATTTTATGTAATAGACCTATATCAAAAGCCAAAAGACAGTTAAAGACATAACAGCTGATGAACTGAACACCCATTTCTCAAACATTGCTACTAAAGTCATATCATGTGATAAGTCAAATGAAAATGATCTCCAATACTTAGAACAATATTTGCATTAAAAGAAATTAAATTCCCGTTTGAATTATTGCCAATGACAATTAAAGATGTGTTGGAAAGTCTATCTCTCCAAAACAATTCCACAACACGTGACCTTGACAATCTGGATGGAAAAATATTGAAACTTTCTGGTCCTATCATAGTTGAAACTTGACATATCTATATAATTTTTGTGCATAGATAAAAACAACTTTCCTCTGATATTTAAAAGAGCAAAAGTCATACCAGTCCACAAATCTGGAGATACTTCTTGTCCTTCAAATTACAGACCAATTTCAATCCTATCGGTCTTATCTAAACCCATCGAAAAACATATCCAAAAATCTTTATATTCTACTTTGCTAACAACAATCTAATAAATGAAGATCAGTCAGGCTTTCGTAAAAACTATTCTTGTCATACAGCTCTAACTCAACTTACAGACAGTCTCTTACACAACATAAATAAAAAAACTATACAGGCTTAATTTTTGTTGACTTTGAAAAAGCATTTGATGTAATTAATCACTCCTTGCTAGTACGTAAACTTCACCTATATAAACTAACACCTGAAATAATCAATCTTTTAAAGAGTTTTTTGTTAGATAGACAGCAGCTGGTAACTGCAAATAATCAAACATCAGAATTAGTATCTATTAAATATGGAGTACCACAAGGATCAATATTGGGTCCTCTTTTGTTCTCTATATATGTAAATGACTTACCCTTATTTCTAGATTGTAGCTGTGAAATGTTTGCTGATGACACATCTCTCTATTGTAGTGATACCGACCCCCAAAGACTGACACTCAAACTTCAAAACAATATCAACAAATTGATTACTTGGACTCAATTAAACCATATGTCCTTAAATGCACAAAAAACTAAGAGTATGTACGTACTAGCAAGACAAAAGAGGCAAAAAATGAAAAAGTAAATTTCAACCTCTGTTGATAGATCAAAAAATTATTGAAGAAGTTGACTCACACAAGATTCTGGGTGTAATTATCGACAAAAATCTTACTTGGACTGACCATGTGATGGCATTAGGAAAACGTCTTACAAACAAGGTACGCCAGCTATCAAAAATAAAAACACTTTCTAGATGATCATTCACGCAAACTCTTTTTTTGTGGACACATCTTGCCTATAGTTGACTATGCCTCATCTCTTTGGGACAACTGCAGTGAAACTAATTTGAAATTCATTCATCGATTATATAAAAGAGCACTAAAACTTGTCCTATTAAAAGCAAGCTCCCTAACCATCAATGATTATAAGCAAACAAATATTCTTACATTCCAAAACAGGCTTTACTTTAATAAAGCTCTATTTGTACAAAAAGTTGTCAATGGAAATGCCCCTCCCAAGATCATCAATAGATTCAAAATTAATGAACACAGGCATACCATCTACTAACATTTCCCAGACCAGAAACAATCTTTACAAAACAAGCTTCCAATATTCAGGTAGTGATTTATGGAACAAGCTCCCAAAACATTTAAAATGCATCATAAATAAAAATCAGTTCAAAAACCAGTTGAAAAATCACTTAATGCGCTTATGCAAAAATGTTTAAGAACTAAACATGAATCCAATCAACCATATTTAGAACAGACTAAAGATATTGGTACTCTCTGCTCACCCTGAAAAATCTTTCATGTGTGGTTTACTGTGACTCAAAAATCTACACCTTGCTTGCTATATATATATGTGGAAAAGGAAAAGGCGGACAAAGATTTTTATTTATTTTTTTTAATAATTTATTTATGAACAGGATAGGGAATAAGAGATGTATGTAAACACATGCATATTTTGCAAATTCAAAAGGAGAAAATCAAACCACTGATTTGATGACTAGATGGAGCTT
>JASPKP010000921.1:22500-27500 GCA_030674155.1 Stramonita haemastoma
CAACTTCCACTGGTTCTCCCCAAGGCACTGTTCTGTCCCCCATCCTTTTCACCCTTTATACTAATGACTGCACTGGATCTGATCTTGTTCCATTAATCAAATTTTCGGATGTCTCTGCCCTGATAGATTTGTCTAACTCCCATGTTAAGTAATTAAAGCAAGTTGAGGAGTTTTCCTGCTGGTGCAAACAGAACTGCCTTGATTTAAACGTTAACAAAAACTCAAGAGATGTTAATTGATTTTCGCAAAAATCCTAAACCCATACCAAATCTTTGCATTGATAATGTAGTTGTTGAACGTGTACATGAATACAAATATCTAGGTACTGTTATTGATGATAAACTGAACTTTACTGCTAACACAGATCTCTTAAAATAATAAGAAATGCCATTCTCGCATTTTTTTCCTTCAAAAACTGCGGAGACTTCAAGTGAATGTTAAAGTTCTACAGAATTTCTCTCGATGCTTTATTGAGTCTGTCCTTTCCTTCTCTTTAATTTGTTGGTACAAAAGCCTGACTGTAAAAAAAAACAAAAGTGTTGTGAACAAAATTGTCACAAGATGTGGTAAAATTGTCGGCTGTGAGCAAATGAAACTGCATGACTTATATGATTGCCGTGTGAGAGACAGAGCAAAAAAATTGTAAGTGATGGGACTCATGTGCTAGCAAAATATTTTGAACCACTGCCTTCTCAAAAGCGCTACAGAGTTCCCAAGTCTAAAACCCTGCGATATAGAAATAGTTTTGTTCCCACATCAATTCTGCTGCTTAATAAGTGCACGACAACAAATCTGAACTGCTCCAAAGCCAGAGAGAGAGGGGAGAGAAGAGGAGAGAGCGAGAGAAAAGAATGTGGTGGAAGAGAGAGAGGGAGGGAGGAGGCAAGGGAGATAAAGAGCTCAGGTAGAAAAGGGACGGAACATTCTGAAGCATGGGAAAGGCTTTAATTTTTTTTAAATTTTTTTTTTAATCTTTTTTTTAAAAAATCACATAACAAGTTATAGCAATTTCTTTTATGTCATAAAAGTGTGTGTGCGTGTTACTATTTTAGACTGTGTTTAATATCTTAATAGATCAGATCAAAATAAATTCATATTTGTCTTATTATACATGTTATAACAATATGGTTTCATTACAAAGTGGTTTATGTCATGAACAGGTGTGCGCATGTGTGCAGTGTTTCGTGTGTGTGTGTGTGTGTGTGTGTGTGTGTGTGTGTGTGTGTGTGTGTGTGTGTGTGTGTGTGTGTGTGTGTGTGTGTGTGTGTCTGTCTGTCTGTCTGTCTGTGTCTGTGTGTGTGCGTGTGTGTGTGTGCGCGCGCGCGCGCGCTCGCGCGTCTGTGTGTGTGTGTGTGTGTGTGTGTGTGTGCGCGCGCGCGCGCGCGCGAACTGTGCATGAGTGTGTGGATGCGTGGGCATACTGGTGCGCACAGAAATGTTTGAAAATTTATTTGTATGCGTTTATGACTGGCTGAGGTATTGCTGACTTGTGGCTGCTTTTTATATTGTGATGGATACGAGCTGATGTTTGAATACTATGTTGTGGTATTTTTCGTGATATTATGACTATGTTGGGGTATTTTTCGTGATATTATGCTTGTATGTTTATTTTTTATGTGTAGCTCGTAACCCGCGTGAATTTCTCTGTTTTTGAGAAAATTAAACATTGGAATTTGGAAATTTGGAATTTGGTATCGCCATGGGGGGGGGGGGGGGGGGGGGGGGGGAGTGGATACCTATGGTTAGAATTTGTTTAGAAGCAGAACGTGTTTTTTTCTTTTCGCTAATCACAACGTATTTGTGCCCCCAAATCCCACCCCCATATCCACTAGACCGTAAGTGGTGGTCTGGGCGCTAGTCTTTCATACGAAATACCGATTTCCTATGTGTAACGTGCACGTAAAAGAACCAATGGCAACAAAAAAGTTGTCCCTGGTAAAAGTCTATAGAAAGAAGCCACTATAGTAGAGAAACTTTTCAGGAACGTAGGCTATTGTGTGCCGGTGGAAACAGATGACAAGATTAACATAAACTGCATACACACAGGGACAAGATGTAAAAAACAAAAACAAAAAAAAACATGAGTGCTTATTCCATTATCCTCGATATAAAAGAATAAATAAAATATAAATAAATAAGTAAAGTGATAAATAAATAAATACAGTTGCCGACAGAAAAAGAAAAAAAGGATGGTGGCGCTGCTCTTGTGGCGACGCGCTCTCCCCGGAGAGAGTAGACTGAATTTCAGGCGGAGAAATCTGCTGTGATTTCAAAGTGGTATACAATACAGAACAAGAGGTCATGCCACACTGAAACATGGCATTCTCTTCCCAGTGGTTTAAAGATAACCAGGGTTATTTATTTACTTATTCATTTATTCATTATTTATCAATTTATTTACATATCTATTTATTCATTCATTTATTTACTTATTTTTTTTATATCGAGGATAATGGAATAATGATTCATGTGCTTTTTATATATATACATCCAGTCCCCGTGTGTAGGCAGTTTTGTCAATCTTGTCATCTCTTCCCACAGGCACACAATGGCCTACTCTTACGAGAAGCGGAACAGGATTTAACGTGTGCGCAAGACGTTCTGCGTCCGTTCGCACACAGGGTCTCGGTTTATAGTCTCATCCGAAGGACTTTTGGGGAGAGTGGAGTCAGCACTGATGTTAACTCCTGGGGAAAAATCCCCTCGAACGGGAATCGAACCCGGGTCGTCAAATTGCGAGCGCAATGTTCTGACCACTGGGCTATCCTGTCCCCCACACAGACAGACTGGGAGGTCGCGGGTTCGAATCCCATGTCATGAAAATAGTTTGTCGTTGATTCGGAGGCCCCTGTGGCTCTAGTCTCAAAGTGACCTCATTCCTATTCGATGGATGGGTGGTCTAGAGGTAACGTGCCTGCCTAGAAAGCGAAAAGTCCGGGTCAGAGTGTGCGGTGGTTCGAATCCCGTTTGGGCCCCAAACTTTTTCCCCATCCATTAGACCATGAGTGGTGGTCTGGCCTGGGCGCTAGTCTTTCTGATGAGACGATAAACTGAGGTCCCGTGTGTTACACATCATTATTTAGCGCACGTAAGAGAACCTACGGCAACAAGGGGGTTGACCCTGGCAAAACTATGTAGAAATAAAGCCACTCTGATGGGGAAACAAATGTGACGCTCCACAACGAAATGAGTCACTTAGCAAGTTGTCAAATTTGATATTTTGATTGATTATTAAACTATATCCGTCATTCTACCTTGTAATGAAATACCAAGGCATAATTTTTATTCCTTTTGCTTTTAAATGTGTTTTGAAAATACCCAAGCCCTCATTCTGACAACCTGATACAAAAATAAACTTGCCTGTTTCTCATTTGTCCCATCCTGCAGTCTATCATTTCAAATTGTAATAACTTTGCACAGAGTTATCCGATTTTCAATCTGTGTTTTGTATTGAATAGCCCTTTTATTGCAGATAAATATCTCGTCAATAACTTAAAATTGACCTCTGGTGCAATACGACTCCTTATGTGGTGGAGCGTCACAAATGCAGGTGCAGACAGAAAAAAAGGAAAAAAAATAATGGGTGGCGCTACCCTTGTGGCGACGCGCTCTCCCCCGGGGAGAGAGAGCAGCCCGAATTTCACGCAGAGAAATCTGCTGCGACATAAAGTGTTATAATATAAGATAAAATATAAAATTAAAATTAAAAAAAATTCGGTTTCCACGTACACTTCTACGCCTGAAACAAGTTTGTGGCAAACCCTTTGCTCCGTGGGGATGGCGGGGCTTTTTCAGGATAGATAGCAAACTCCGCCTTTTGGAAATCCTGTGCAAGAAATTTCCACTTTTCTATCTCTCTCTTTGTTTCTGTCTTTCTCCTCACCTTTCTATCATCTCTCTCGCTTACTTTCTGCCTTCCCCAGTCCACTCTCCTGCCTTTTTTCAAGCAACTCTTTCAAACCATTTTCTGTTTTCAATATCTGACATTTTGCTTGTATTATTTTGTGTTCTGGCGACCAGGCAGTGAGACTTAGACACTGGGATGGGCACAGGATGTTCATTCTGTAGTGGTATTTGCCCATGTGGCACTTTGTATGTATATTTTTGTGCTTTAACATGTTTGTTATCCTTTTTTTACGGTTTTTTTTGTAACCTGGGGATGATGAATTAAGCGGAATGGCTGGCGTCCTCAGCACAGTCTGGTTTATTTGCCTTAAGGAATAAAGTAATTAAGGTATTGTGCCATTTAATGTTGTTGTTTTTCAGATGGACGGTGTTAGATATTTGAAGGCATTAGTAGGTGTTGGTTTCGAACCTGAAGTTGAAAGTTACTGGAGCCACTGAAACTGAATGAGGTGACAGCCCTGATATGGCTTTCGTGGTCGGTAGGGCTATAAACAATATGGTATGGTATGGTATGGTATGGTATGGTATGGTATGGTATGGTATGGTATGGTATGGTATGGTATGGTATGGTATGGTGTGGTAGGGTAAGGTAGGGTAGGATAGGGTATGGTATGGTATGGTATGGTATGGTATGGTATGGTATGGTATGGTATGGTAATGGTATGGTATGGTATGGTATGGTATGGTATGGTATGGTCAAAGCCTTTGGGGTTGGAGGTTTACAGAAGAAGGTCGATGGAGGGGGTGTTGCGTGGTCACCACCCCGGGTGGGTGTCTCTGTCACCCAGGGTGGCTCTGAAACTGATGCTGTAACTGTCGGGTATGACCAAAAGGGCGGGAAACAGACAAGAAGGTGGTGACAGGAAGAGAAGGAGCAAGGCAGAATCAAAGAGAAGGATAGAAAAGAGGAAATTCTTAGCACAGAATTTCCTGAAGGTGGGGATTTGATTTGATTTGATTTGATTTATTCTTTTATACCGAGGATAATGGGATAAGCATTCTTGTGCTTTTTTATCGTCCCGTCCACGTGTGTATGCAGTTTTGTAAATGTCATCTGTTCCCACCGGCACACGATGGCCTACTCTTACGAATAG
>JASPKP010000921.1:32500-34585 GCA_030674155.1 Stramonita haemastoma
TCTAATAATTCATTTATTTTTATTTCGAGTAAAAAGGCATAAACACTGTGTGTGTGTGTGTGTTGTGTGTGTGTGTGTGTGTGTGTGTGTGTGTGTGTGGTGTGTGTGTGTGTGTGTGTGTGTGTGTGTGTGTGTGTGTGTGCGTGCGTGAGTGCGTGCGTGCGTGCGTGCGTGCCGTGCGTGCGTGCGTGCGTGCGTGCGTGCGTGCGTGCGTGCGTGCGTGCGTGCGTGTGTGTGTGTGTGTGTGTACAAAAGCATACGAGTATTTGTTGTGTATTCGATGTGTGTTCGTGTCAGTGTATTTATGCTTGTACGTGCACGCGCACGTGTGTGCTAATGAGCGCGTGTACACATGTGTTTTCGTGTGTTAATATAATGTATGTGTTTATGTGTGTATGAATGTGTGTTTTTTGTGTTAATGTGTGAGAGTGTGTTAATGTCTGTATGTGTTATTGTGTGTGTGTTTATATGTGTGTATGTGTATATATATATATTTGTGTGTGTGTGTGTTTGTGTGTGAGAGTATGTGGTTTGTGTGAGTGTGTGTGTGAGTGTTTGTGTGAGTGTGTGTGTCAGTGTGTGTTTGTGTGTGTGTGTGTGTGGTGTGTGTGGTTTTGTGCGTGTGTGTGTGCATGCGTGCGTGCGCGCGCGCGCGCGTGAGTGTGTGTGTATGTGAGCGTGTGTCCAAATGCATGGGAATATTTATTAGGTTTTTTTGTATTACACGTAAAGAACAGTCACTCGCACGGTGATTTTATAGAAACAGGGATTCGACCTCTTCATTCGTGAAAATTCTGTTTGGTGTACTGGCAAAGAAATAGTCATGACATCGTAATGCATTGCTCTGCACTTTGCACGTTCTTACATCGTGCATGAAATTCAGGGCAGTGTCCTTAAGGGAGTGCACATCCCTATATTGCAGCATCCCATTTTTTTTCTTAATTTCTTTTTCCTGTTTGCAAGCTGGTCTGAATAGTCTACCATAAAATAAAATAACAGCAAATCACAGCTCGTTTGTTGTCGTGGGTTCTTTCAGTAAAAAGGTCAAGGTGTCCCCTAACCTATGTGGTCGGAGGAGAGCGAGGCGTCAGAGACCTCAGCTTCTCTAGGGGCCAGCATATTGAGGGCGGCGCCCATCTCCTCCCACTCGCTGCTTTACCTTTCCTGACCCCTAAAGAGGGCAGGTACCCATTGACAGCTGGTGAACTGGGGGACTATACTTGAAGCCAAGGCGCGCAAACACGGTCACTCATTCAACTGGTAATCACGTTCGATGCTGTTAAACTTTGATTTGGGGAAAGCGAGTGCTCTGACCACTGAGTTATCCCGCCCTGTTCTTTTATGTGCCCTAAATACATGCCATATACCGCATACATGAGTTGGGGACTGGATAGCCCAGTGGTCAGAGCGCTCGCTTTCCCCCAAGCTAAGGTTAAGCAGCGTCAAGCGTGGTTGCCAATTGGATGGGTGACCGGTTGTGCGCCTTGGCTTCATGTACAATCCCCCAGTTCACCCAGCTGTCAATGGGTACCTGCCTTCTTTACGGTCAGGGAAGGTAAAGCAGCGACGGAGAGGAGATGGGCGCCGCCCTCAACATTTCTGGCCCCTAGAGAAGCTGAGGTCTCTGACGCCTCGCTCCCTTATGGCCACACAGGTTATGGGACACCCTTTACTTTTACCTTTAAATACATGTAGCGCACGCGACCTTGGCGTTGTCTCATCCAAAGACTACCATTCATAAAATTGCTGATAGAGAATGGAGTGGATATAGACAGGTGTGTTTACCTTTAAGCCACCAAACCACACTTTGCTCTCTGATTGAGGGTTTTCTGTCAAACTGAGGGATAAATGAGACAGTGCAATGTCTGGTGACCCCCAGAGTGTTTGCTTGGGGATTGTACATTGACAAGAACAACAACAGTAACAAGAGTAGCAACAACAGCAGCAACAACAGTAACAACAAAAACAGCAACAACAGTGACAACAAAAACAGCAACAACAGTGACAACAAGAGCAACAACAGTAAAAACAGCATAAAAAAAGTAACACGACGTACAGCAACAGTAACAAGAGCAATAACAATAG
>JASPKP010009221.1:0-10615 GCA_030674155.1 Stramonita haemastoma
AACGTGCAAGGGTTTTTGTAGTGCGTTTTTTGGATCCCGCATGTGGCTGGACGCTGTTTTTTGCCCTGCGCTAAAATTTTGCTGTATTTTGCATATTATTGGGCGCCATGCGGGTTGGGTCGTCCCTCTTTACCCGTTTTCCCTTTCCCCACAAACTAGCTTCCACCCTTTTAAAATTTGGGGGTTTTTCGCCACAAGTCCCCCGCCAACACCCCGGAAGGGTAAGGGAGTATCAGGGGGTGCAATACAAACCTGTTCCCCTTCGGGTCTGTAGCCGTGCAAAGTGGGGGCAGGAGGGGCCCCCAAAAGGGCTCTTTGGGTCCCCTTTCCCCAAAAACCGAAACCTTTTTTTAGCAGGTGGGGGTAGCATGGGCGCACGCGCAGCGCGCTACGTTTGTCATGCGTTTTTGTGTGCGCAGGGGGGGGCGGGAACCCGCAGTTTGCCCGGAAAGCATTATATTGCTGTATATTTGTCTTTTTTTTTGGGGGCCCCTGCTTGGTTTCGGGCTACACTTCCCCCGATTTCCTTGCCAAAAACAGCTTCTCAGCCTTGGGGGCCCGGGGGTGTCGCCACCACCCGGGGCCCACAAAACTTCCCGATGAAAGGAGGGAAAAGGGCAACGGTGCCATATTTCCCCTTTTCTTGGGGGCCGCCCCCGGGGCAAAAGTGGGGGCTGGGGGGGCCCCCGAAAACGGCTCTTTGGGCCCTTTCTTTGCCGCAAACCGCCTTTTTTTGGGGGGGGGGGGTTTTATCATGCGGCACGTGCGCGTCGCGGGGGTTTGCCCTGCTTTTTTTTTGTGTGTTCATGGGGGGGGGAAACCCTGCATTTTTCCCTGCTGCATCATATTGCTGTACATTTCCTTTTTAATGTCCCCCCTTCTTTTTTTCGGTCTACACTGTCCCCCCGTTTTTCCTTTTGCCAGAAACAGTTTTTTTAGCTTTTTTAAATTATTTGTGCCCTGCCCCCCCACCCCCGAAGTTAGCCCCTTCAGATAGGACTAGAAATACCCCCCCGTGTGCAATATGTTCCCCCTGACGTTAAAAACCTTTCCTCATTTTGGAAGAGCAGGGGGTATTGTGTGGGGGGTTTCTATGTACGGGTGACTTTTTAAAAAAACTTCATGCCACTGATGGGGGGTTTTTGACATCCTCCTCCAATTTGAACTTAATAAAGGGGCCTGGGGGCGCATGGGGGGAAAATCGGGGTTTTGGGGGGTAACCCCCCTTCCTAAAAGGAAAAAGTCTGACCGAGTGTGCGGAGTTCGTACCCATTTTGGCCCCAAATTTTTTTCCCCCACCCAAATTAGCCCCATGAGGGGGCGGGGCCTTTTTTTTGGGATGAGACAAAAAACCCGGGGGTCCCGTTTTTTTACACACCCCTATTTAGCGCACTAAAAGAACACAGGGAAAAAAAGGGGGGTTGCCCGGGGGCAAAATTCTGAGAAAAAAGTCACTAAAAAGGGGGAAACAAATACATTTTTTGCGGGAAAAAAAAAAAAAAAAGGGGAGGGCCGCACTGGGGGGACAAAAAACCTCCCCGGGGAAAGACTAGCAGCCCAAATTTCACGCAAAAAATCTCTGTGCATAAATATTAAAAATAAAATACAAAAATCTTAGTGAACCTCTGACTCGAAGCCCCCTCTCCCCCTGACTCCCCCCCCCCCCCCCCTCACAAAAACACACACACACACACACCACACACACCACCCCCACACACACACACACACACACACAAAAACCACACACCCATTAGGTTTACATTAATTTTTTTCCCTTTTTTTTCCCGGGAAATGCCCAAAGGCTGCCCAAAGCACCCCTACCAGGGGTTTTGGGTTGTGTGTGGTTTTGGTGTGTGTGTGGTTGTGTGTGGGTATGTGTGTTTTGGGGTGTGTGTGTTGTGTGTGTGTGTGTGTGTGTGTTTTGTGTGTATGGGGAGAGAGGGGAAAAAGGGGGAATGTGTGTGTGCGAGAGTGTTTTTAGGGGTTGTGCGTGCTTTGCGTGTGTTGTGTGTGTGTGTTTGTGTGTTTTGGGGGTTGTGGTTTGTGTGTGGTGTTGGTTGGGGGTTTTGTGGAGAGAGAGGGGTTGTGTGTGCGAGTGTGTTGTATTGTGTGTGCTGCGTTGTGTGTTGTTTTGTGGGGCGTGTGTGCGCGTGCGCGCGGGTGTGGGGTATGTGTGTGTAAAGTTTTGTTAAAATTTTTTTTGTGTGCTCGTGCGTGCAATTTCTGCTGTGTGTGGTATTGCATGTGGGGTGCGTGCGTCATGTGTTGTGTGTGTGCCGCGCGCGCGTGAAAATTTTGGTTTTTATGGGTGCGTGCAAACCGGGGGGTTGCGGGGAAAGTAAATGTGTGCGTGCGGCGTGCATGTGTGTGTCTATGTGGGGTGCAAAAGGGGCCCGGGGCTGAATGTGTTTTAAATTTATGTCTGCTGCGTGGGGAGGGGAGTTAGTTAAAATGCTCAAAAGTCATCTTTTTTTCTCTTACCCCCCCCCCCCCCCCCCCCCCCAAAAAATTTTTTCCCTTTCCCCCTTTTTCCCTTTAAACCCCAGTCGACACCTCATTTCTGAAACCAAACCCTTTTTCCTTTCAGTTTTTTCCCTTTCCCCCCCAGCCCCTGAAAAATTTCCCCCCAAAGATGCACTGATAGTATATATGAAACGGCTATATACCCCCGGGGGCCCATCTTCCGCGCAAAGATGGATTCAAAAAAAAAACTTGACCGGTCCCTCACACATGGCTTTTTACCCCCCCCCCCCCCCCCCACACAAAAAAAACACACACCAAATAACACACGTACACACACACACACACCACACTACACACAACACACACACACACACACACACACACACACACACACACACATAAACCTCTCCTCCCAAATGATTAAAGTAAGGACCCCAAAAGCACCCATCTTTTCTCCTAACTCCCTCCCCTCCCCCCCCCCCTCTTTCCACCACTCAAAACCCCCCCCCCCTTCCCCCGCCCCACCCCAACCCCCCCCCCCCCACCCAAACCCCCCCAAGGGGAAAGAGGCGGTGCTTACTTATTTTGGGGACATATGACGTCACGTCTGAAGAAAGAGGGGGCGGGGTTTAAACGTCAGCGCTGAGTAAAAGTCCGCAAAAAAAAAACGGATTGGATTATTAAAAACAATGATGGGGGGTGATAACGTCATGTCCCGCAACGAAAAAAAAAAAAGGGGCTGGATTTAAAAACGTCATCGCAGACCAAAGTCTGACTTCACACACACCAAACCCCACACACACACACAAAAACACACACACACACACACACACACCAACCCCACACACACACCACAAAACCCCAAAACCCCCGGGACTTTTTTTTGTCGTCGTTTTCCCAAACTTGAAAGGGGAAAAAGGGGTAACCCCTATGTTTTTTCCTTTGGGTTAAGGGGGGGGGGGGAAAGGGGGGGGGCAAGGGGGGGGGGGGCGCAAAAAGGGGGGGGCCCAAAAAGGGGGAAAAACTCTATCCTCTTACTGATGTATGAAAGGGGGGGTAGAAATATTAAAATTAGAAAGTTAGTAGTAGATAGTAGTAGTAGTAGTAGTATAGAGTATAAAGAAAAAGAAAAGAAAAAAGAAAAGAAGAAGAAGAAGAAGAAGAAGAAGAAGAAGAAGAAGAAAAGAAGAAAAAGAAAAAAAAAAGAATAAAAAAAAAATGAAAAAAGGGTTTCAGAAATGCGGGTTCAGACCGTGGGGACGGATCCCTATATTAAAACTTTGCGCTGGCTTTAAACGACCCGTTAATTTTCCCCGTTAAAGGGAGATTTTTTCCAATTTTAACATCAGTGCTGACTCCACTCCCCCAAAACTTTGGGGATGAACGACTCACCAACGGAAAATTAAACTTTAGATATGAAGAACCACTTTGGTGCTAAAAAACCCAATCAGCAAATCACTTGAATCACTAACACAGATTTTTAAAAGAATCATGCGTTTTGAATTCTGCGTGGTCATGCCTGATGACTGATCACCAATCACAAAAAACTTTCGCCGGAAAACAAAAACAGAAGAAGAACCTCGCTGGTTTTCATAGAGGGGGGGTCGGGGGTCACTAGACAAACTGTACACGAGTATAAACCCCGGGCAAAACCACTCGGGTAGGAGCCGGGCCAAGTCTAAAAAATCCCTACGCTTGAAGGGAAACACATCCTGTGACCTTCCAATCCGAACCAAAAGGCCCAAAACCACGCCCAAGGGGCTATGTGTGTTTAAAAGCTATGTGTTGTGGAGACTCAAAAAAAACCCAAAAAACGAACACCACCCCTATTTTTTTGCTTCCAACGCGGTTCGGGGGTCGGAACAACGCAATAAAAATTTAAAAAAAATGAACAATAAAAAAAACATGTACATGTTTTATTCGATAAAATTTTTTTACAACCAGGACAAACCCAGAAAAATATGAACTAAAATAGGTGTTTATTTTCTGTGTTTATAAGTCCCTTTAGAACACACCGCCGCGTAGTCTAGGGGTTAGGCGTTGGACTGTAACTAAAGGTTTTGGGTTCGATCCCCTTTTTTGACTTGCGTTTTTCCCCCTTTACAAAAGGACTTTTTCGGTATTTTCTCACCCCCCCAGGTTTAAAAAGGGGGGACCAACCTTGTGTTGGGGTTAACCCGCGATAGACGGCGTCCACCAGGGGGGGTCTATGACTCCACACTTAACCCCACAAAACCGGGATAAGCACCGGATGAAGACCTTAGGCTCGGGACAGAATTTTTTTAGAACGACAAAAAGGGGGGGGAAAAAGAGGGGAGAGAGAGAGGAGAGAGAAAAAGAAAGAAGAAGAAAAGAGAGAGAGAGAGAGAGAAGAGAGAGAAGAGAGAGAGAAAAGAGAGAGAGAGAAGAAAGGGAAATGTGGCAAGAAAGAAAAAAGAAAAAAAAGAGAAAGAAAAGAAGAGAGAGAAAAAAGAGAAAAAGAGAAGAGAGAGAGAGAGAGAGAGAGAGAGGGGGAAGAACAAAAAACAGACAGACAGACAACAGACAACAAGAGGCGAAGAGACGACAGACAGCAGCGACAGAGTCCCAAAAAAAGACAGACATACAGTAAAAAAAATCAAATTTAACTCAATGATTTATTCAACACACACCAAATACACACACACAACCACAACACACAAACACACAACAACACACACACAACACAACACACAACATACACACCACCTTTTTCTTTTTGACTTGACTTGCACCACACAATCACAAAAACCTCCCCACCACCAAAAAAAAACAACAACAACAAAAACAACACAACAACACAATAAAAAGAGCCCAATATCACACAACTACACACTCACACACACACCCCCAAAACAACACCAAAACACACACACACACACAAACACAAACCCCAAAAACCCCCCAAAAAAAAAACCGACAACGAATGACACCACCCGGATGAAAAAACCTGACAATTTTTTAAAACCCGACATAATCATCAACATCATCATCTCATCGTCGCTCAAAGGCCCCGTCGTCATCATCATCATCATATATCATCATCATCATCTCATCACCATCACATACATCAAACAACAACACAACAACAACAACAACAAACCACAATAAAAAAACACTTCCAAACCCCTTTATTACATGCTGTACTTATTCGTGCACCGTCCAATCAGTCAGGATTAACTGCATTGTGTGATTTTTCATACCAGTACACAGGTATTACACATGGATCCGTGACAGTCAGAAATTTCACATGCACCTGGAAACCTTTATACCAGTACACATCAGGGATTACACATCATCCGTATACCTCTATTCCATACCCACAGTATTACACATGCTCCTTTATGCCCCTTTTTCCGGTACAAGCAGGAAAACACACATCCGTGATACCTCATACCAGACACGTCGATTTCACAGCATCCTGTGATACCTCTAGCCAGTACACATCGTTTACACATGTCCGTGATACCCCTATACCAGTACACACAGGGGGGTTTCACATGCATCCTGTGATGCCTCTATACCATACACAGTCAGGATTTCCGCATCCCGTGATACCTCTAAACAGTAACTCCCGGATAACATGATCTGTGAATTTCTGAAAAAACGATAGGCTATTTTGTCTGCCCTTTTCTTAAACATCCTTTGGGCTCGCTGAGATCGAAGCGTGGCTCTGGGTCACAAAACAAGGTGAAAAATTTTGCCTTTTGGGGGTCATTCTGGGGAAATTTTCCCAAACCAAATCCATAAAAGCGAACCCCTTGAAAAGGATGCCCTTGGAGGGACGCGGGGAAAGCAGGAGAGGGAGAACTCTGAATGGGGGGGGGTGAGGGGGGCTCGGCCGGCGACTTAAGACAGTTTGGGGTTGAGTCTTCTGGCCGAAGTGCGGGGCCAAAGTAGGGGCGCCCAGGAAAAAACCCCCCATACTGCAGTTGAGTAACTGCTGATCACTGACCGAAGTGTGTGCACAGGAAGTTTTCGTTTTTTTTTTCTGAAAAAGACAAAAAATTTTTGAAATTATAAAAAACTTCAGTTTTTACAGGCGTAAGTTTGTTTTTTTTTTTGTTCTAAAAATAAAAAGAAATTAGAAATTCAAAATTCATGTTTTTTACGGAATTTAGTTTTTTTGTTCTGGAAAAAAAAGACAAGAAAAAGAAATCGCATTTTATTTTGTGAAAGTTCTTCACACAACAAAAACACACACACACACACACACAAAACAACCGCGCGGGGCGCGCGCGCGCCCGCCCGCCCCGCCCCCACCCCGCACGCACGCTCGCACGCACGTACGCACGCACCACCACCACGAATTTTTAAAGGAGGGGGGAGAAAAAGGGGGGCGAAGGGGAAAGTAAAATAAAATTGGTCGGCTGCGGCGTTGTTGTGTGGTGCACGGTGTGGTGGTGTTGGTGGGGCACGGGTATGTGGTGGCACATGCGCAAAAAAGAACAAATTTTGCATGTGTTAAAAAACCTTTTTCCCTCTTTTGGAAAAAAGGCCACTTTTTCCCCGGGGGCGGGTGGCAAATTTACAACAACAACAACAACTACAAAAACAACAAAAACCCAGCACAACAGACTGAATAATATTTTTTTCAAAAACAAAAAACAACCACAAAGTTTTTATTGTCAAAACCAAAACAAAAAGAAAAAAAAAAGACAACATGCACCCCCCCCCCACCCCCCCCCCCAAATGGGACCGTTAACAGAAAAAAGGGGGGGAGACCCCCAAACAATAGCATAGAGAAAAAAACCCACACAAGCCCACAAACGTGTAAAGGTCTTTATTGTTTTTTTTAAGGGGGATAACTACTAGGTTTGCTCTTATCCTTAATAGTTAAATTTTTTTAAATTTAAAGAGGTGGGCACTAAACAAAAAATACTTGGGGGGTTGATGTTCTTCTGTCTGTCCCTTATCATCTGTCCTAAATTTTGGTCCTTTTTTGCAATTAATTACTGAGCAGGTTTTTTTGGAATTACTGGATAAAACTGGGTTTTCCTTCTTTTTCTTCTTCCTTTTTTCTTTTCTTCTTCTTCTTTTTTATTTTTTTTCTCATTATTTTATTATTAAATTATTATTATTATTTTAAATTTTAAAATTTTTAATTATTATTATTATTATTGTTATTATTATTATCATCATCGTCATCTTTTATCTCATCATCATCATCATCATCATCATCATCATCATAAAACTTTTTCCCTTTTTTCTTCTTTTCTTCTTCTTCTTCCTTCTTTTTTTCTTCTTCTTAACTTTATTACTACATTATTATAATTATTATAATTATTACATCATTATCAGCATCAACATCATCATCAGATCACACACCAATTATTATTATTTTTATTATTTTTATTATTTTTTATTATTATTTTTAAATTTATTATTGTTTTATTATCGTTATTATTATTATTTTATTATTTTTAAATATTATTATTATTATTATTTTATTTTTAATTATTTTTAAATTACATCATCATCAAACATAATCATCTTATTTTTATCATTCAACATTGTTTTTTAATATATTTTTCCTCGAAAACAGATAAGGGTAGACTCGGAAAGACTTTAAATTTTCTTTGTTTGTGTGGTTTGTTTTTTTGTTGGGGCTTTTTGTTTTTTTTTTTGGGTTTGTTTTTTTTTTTGTTCCTAGGGGGAATGCAAGCCCCAATTTCATCAACATGACAGTTTTTTTAAATTTTTTTTTTTTTATTCTTTTATATCGAGGATAAAAGGGAAATACCCTTTTTTTTTTTTCATCCAGCCCCGGGGGGTTTAGCATTTGTAAGTATTTTCATCTGCCCCACTGGCACACAATGGCCTAGTCACGAAAAGTGGAACGGGTTTTAACGTGGCGAAAAAATTTTTTTGGGGGTTCGCACACGGGCCTGTTTTACAGTCCTCAACCCCACCCGAAAGACTGTTCATAGCACAGAATTTCCAGATTTTGGGGGATGCGATTTTTATTAACCCACCATTAAGGAACCGCTTTCCAGCTTCGTTGATGGCGCCCCCCCCACACCACACCTTTGCATTTTTTTTTTTTTTTTCTTTTTTTGTCATCTATTCCACTGCACGCATGGCCTATTTTTTCCGAAAGGGGGGAGCGGGTTTCTAAAATTGTGTTTTCCAATATTTTGCTTTTCGTTCGTTCGCACACGAGCTTCGGTTTGTTGTCTTATTTGTAAAAATTTTTGGGTGGAGTAGTCAGTATTGAGTTAAATTCAGTGGAAAAAACCCCCAAAAAAGGAGTCTGTTTTTGTATTGATGTAACGTCAAAAAAATCCATCCCTAAAACGGGAGCTAATAGTATTGATTTAACTTTTCAGTGAAAAATCCCCTAACACGGGAGTTTTGGGGGGTGGGGTCGTTTTTTGGGTGTCAATTTCAGGGGGAAAACCCCCAAATCGGGAGTTTTGGTGAAGTGGAGTTAAATTGAGTTAATTTTAGGGGGGAAATCCCCTAAACGGAGTGTTGGTGGAAATGGATCGTATTGATTCCCCAAATTTTAGGGGGAAAACCCCAATCGGGATTTTTGGTGAAATGGAGTTAATATTTATGCAATTTTAGGGGAAATCCCCTTAATCGGAGTTTTGTGAAGTGGGGTTAATATTGATGTTAAAATTTCAGGGGAAAACCCCCCAAAACGGGAGTCTTATAGTTTGACGTAAAAATTTAGTGAAAAGTTTCCCCAAACGGATTTTGGGGAGTTGGTGTTAAATTCAGGAAATCACACACAACTCCCCCTTTTTGTGTGTGTGTGTTTGTGTGTTTGTGTGGGTTTTTTGGGGTGTGTGGGTTTTGTGTGTGTGTGGTGTGTTGGGGTGTGGTGTTGTTGTTGTCTGTCTGTCTGTCTGTGTCGTCCTGTCTGTCTGTGTCTGTCTGTGTCTGCTGTGTCTGTCTTCCCGTGTCTGTCGTCTGTCTGTGTCTGCTGTCTGTCGTGTCTGTCTGTGTCTGTCTGGTCTGTCTGTGTCTGTCGTGTCTGTCTGTGTCTGTGTAGGGGGGTCGTTGACGTCTTTATTCGTGACAGGCAATCAGATGTTCATGACTTCCCTGGTGGCTTTTATCCCCCCCCAACTGTCTGTCTTGGACTGCACGCCCAACCCCCGGCAGACGTGACCTCCTTATCATGTGTGCACCGATTAAGCATGAAAACCCCCCAAAAAAATCAAAAATCCAAAAAAGGTAAGTGGTTTTTTTTTTTTGGTATTAAAAAAAAGCAAAAAAAACGACAAAAAAAACCCCCAAATACTCAGTTTTAGGTGGGGAAGTAAGCACCTAATGCCTGCCTACAGGCCAGAAGTTCAGAAGTCTGGGACCATCCCTCTGAGAGAGGAGAGAGAAGAGAGAGAAGAGAGAAGAGAGAGAGGGGGAAAGAGAAGAGAGAGAGAAAGAGAAAAGAGGAGAGAGGAAGAGAGAGAGAGACAGAGACAGACAGACAGACAGACAACAGACAGACAGACAGACAGACAGACAAGACAGAGACAGAGAAGAATGACAATGAAGAGAGAGAGAGTGAGAGTGAAAATGAGAGAGAAAAAGAGAGACATACAGGCAGACAGACAGACAGAAGGAAGAGAGATAAGAAAGAAAATGAAGAGGAAGAGAGGGGGGAAAAAGACGGAGGAGAAAAGAAACAGAGAAAGAGAGAGATAGACAAGAGCGCCCAAACACTTTTCTCTCATTATTAACTTTTTTTTGTGGTATCGGGTGTAGCTTTTGGACGAGATTATAAACCTATGACCTGTGTGTAACACACCACACTAAAAGAACCCAGGCAACAAGAGAGCTGTCGTACAAAATTCTTAGAAATAAAACCACTCTAACAGTGGTTCTCCCCCCCCCCTTCAAGATGGGGAAGGGGACCTAAGGAGAACAGCGTGCAATTTTACGACTCTCGATTCGACCCGGTGGGGGGGATTTTCCCCTCATTAACATCAGTGCGACTCCCCCCCCCAAAGGTCTTTCATGAACGTTAACCGAACCCCGTTGCAACGCACGCAAACTTTTTGCGCCACTTAAAAAATCCTGCCCCCTTTTTTTCGTAAGTGGCCATCGGTGCGGGGGGGAACAATTTCAAAAAACGCTACCCGGGGACTAGATGAAAGAAAAACGCATAAGTGCTTTTATTCCA
>JASPKP010009222.1:0-10615 GCA_030674155.1 Stramonita haemastoma
ATCACGGTCAGTAATCTAGCATTTCTGGCAACATTTAAGTGGTAAGAAGGTAAGAGACTTTGGAACAAGACACTGGTCATAAGGTACTGAGACTTTGTGGAAACAGAGACACTGGTAATAAGAGTCATGGAGACTTTGTGGAAACAGAGACACTGGTAATAAGGTAATGAGACTTTGTGGAAACAGAGACACTGGTATAAGGTCATGAGACTTTGTGGAAACAGAGACACTGGTAATAAGGTCATGAGACTTTGTGGAAACGAGACACTGGTAATAAGGTCATGAGACTGTGGAAACAGAGACACTGGTATAAGGTCATGAGTTTGTGGAAACGAGACACTGGTAATAAGGTATGAGACTTGTGGAAACGGAGACACTGGTATTAAGGTAATGAGACTGTGGAAACAGAGACACTGGTAATAAGGTCATGAGACTTTGTGGAAACGGAGACACTGGTAATAAGGTAATGAGACTTTGTGGAAACAGAGACACTGGTCATAAGGTCATGAGACTTTATGGAAACAGACTATTTCTCCCTAGTGCAGTGGGTCAAAAAACCAAAAGCTATTCTGGTGGCTGGATGTGATGGAGGTTGTTTTCCTTCATTAGCTATGCCCCTCCTCCTCCACAGGCACACAGGAAGATTGCTATGTGGTTAAAATGTTGCTTTGTTATTTGTCCACTGCAGACTTCTTTGCTGTGTAAAAAAAAAAAGAAAACCCTTCACATTTGTTGGTGCTCCCAGTTTGATACTTTGCTAAATGACTATGAACTGTGACAGGCCCCTGTGAAATTCTACACCCCCCCCCCCCAAAAAAAAAAAAAAAAGAAAAGAAAAAAGAAAAGATCTCGAGTTCTAGCATTACAGACTAGGCACATTGAAAGCCAAAGGATAATAATATTCACTGTCCTTGTAAACAATGAAAGCTAGTAGGAGTGTGTGGATAGTGTGCCTAGTGCAACTTTTGACCTCCTGTTGTGAGTGTGCCTGTCAAACTGACGGTACCCTTACCGTGTGCCCCCACCCCATTATTGTATACCCTAATCAGAGCATCACACTCCAAATCATCTGTAGTGCGAGGACAGTGCCTGGTAGTTTGCAGCAAATAAAAATATCCAGACAAAAATCTGTTGAGGATCCTTTGGTCTATAATTTCTACAACGCCACATCAAAAACGCTAGGCTTTGTGGCGCCGGCAAACAGGATATCGGCTTTCAACAACAGATCCCAATATTTTGGAAATGCTACCTTCCTGACCGTGACAGTCTCCCCTGCTGAAGTGGAGGACTTGCTTATCACCTATGTGTGTCAGGTTATCTCTGTGACTGGAAATTTATCCCCCACGAACGTGTCAGCGGTAAAGGTGACTGCGGGTGCCTACCCTGGAAACGTCAGCTTGTCCTCTTCCCCCACCCGTGTAGTCCGGAACGAAAGCCTCCTGCCCTTGCACTGCCAAGGGGAGGTGTCTGGCCTGTCTGGGTACAGCAGACTCTCCCTGGCAGAGCACGTCTTCCAGTACTATGACTCCGGGCACCGCTGGACAACCCTGAACCAGTCCGGCCCCTTCAGTCGCGGGGTGGAGCTAGGCCCCGTAGAGGAGGGGGACGGCGTGTTTTTCACCAGAGTCTACACCCTCAAACTCCTGGTCACCTTCATTCCCAAATGCTGCTTACAGTTCCGCTGCTACTTGTCAGTTCAGGGGCACAAGTTTGAAGACCTGGCAGCCGAGCACGAGGCGTGTCTCTCGGCTGGGGAAGGGAACTGTCCTCGGCGAAAGTCAGCGTCTGTGAAGGGCTCCGCGGACTTCCTGATCCCTCTCCTGGTGGGTTTGGCTCTGGCAGCCTTCCTGCCCCTCATCGCCCTGGTTTGTTTCCGCCGTCACAAACGCCGAAAGAGGAAAACCTCTTCGCTGAGGAGGAGGAGGTCGTCCTCCAGGTCTGCCAGCCTGCCTCACCACGTGGCGTTCACTCCCAACACCAGGAAAACCTCCAGCACGGCCACCATACGACGCCATGAGTTGAGCTTCACAACGGATCCCAGCCAGTCCAGTCAGTCCGCTAGAACCAGCCGCAGTACCTCCCGGATGCAGCCCTCTGAGACCCAGCCGACTGAGTCGTCGAGATTTTGAGGGAAGTTGCGATAACGAAGCCTTGACTTTGGTTGGTGGTGGAGGTCTAACTTCTTTGACACACGTACCTTTGAAAGCCATCAGCGTGTAAGCTGCCCAATGAATATCGCCACTTGCAGGAACGCGATAGCTGAGTTTTCTTCTTTGTCCTCATCCATTGCTCAGACAGCATAGCAGCTATTGGTGTCTGTCATGTGAGCGAAAATGCGTAGTACTGCCGTAAAATGCCTGACATGTCAGGCCCAGTGCTTCTGTGGTCTAGAGGTAACGCTCCTGTCTTGAAGCTAGAAGACTGGGTCGGAAGTGTGCGGTGGTTTGAACCCTGTTTGGGCCCCAAACTCCCCCCCTCCCCCATCCTTTGACAATGACTGGTAGTTCGGGTGCTAGTCTTTCGGGTGAGACGATAAACTGAGGTTCCAAGTGTTACACAAAATTATTTAGGGCACGTAAAATAACCCACGGCAAGAAGAGAGCTATCCCTGGCAAAATTATGCAGCAAAAAGCGTCACTCTGATAGGGAAACAAATACAGTTGCAGACAGGAAAAGGAAAAAAAATGCTGGATGGCGCTGTTCTTGTGGCGACGTGTGCTCTTCGTGTTGAAAGCAGCGCGAATTTCACGCAGATAAATCTACCCTTTTTTATTCAGTTTTATTTCAGCTGCAAGCGGGCTACCCAACCCAATTCCAGCCTATCCTTCTTGACTGAAGGGGGAAGGAGATTTTTCCCAGTGCTCTGACCAGCAGTGACACTGACACTGGAGGTTTTTCCCAGTGCTCTGACCAGCAGTGACACTGACACTGGAGGTTTTTTCCCAGTGCTCTGACCAGCAGTGACACTGACACTGGAGGTTTTTCCCAGTGCTCTGACCAGCAGTGATACTGACACTGGAGGTTTTTCCCAGTGTTACTGACCTAGCAGTTGACACAGAACACTGGAGGTTTTTCCCAATGCTCTGACCAGCAGTGACACTGACACTCGAGGTTTTTCTCAACGCTCTAACCAGCAGTGACACACGAGGTTTTTCCCAGTGCTCTGGCCAGCAGTGATACTAATGGACCAAATGACTATTTTTCGCTTTTGATTTTTTGCAACTCCCCCCCCCCCCCCCCACTTTTGGGGGGGGGGGGAATATCTCAGACCAGAATGACGTGAGTTTTCAAAAAAAATATTTTATTTCATACCACTTTATATCACAGCAGATTTGCCTTCGTAAAAGTTTGGGGCTGCTCTCTCCGTGGCTTCAAGTACAGTGCCACCTATTATTTCATTTTTTTCTTTTTCCTGTCTGCAGCTGTATTTGTTTCCCAATCAGTGTCTTTTTTTTTTTTTTTTTTTTTTTTTTTTTACAGAATTTTGCCAGGGACAGCTCTCTTCTTAATGATGATGTGGTCATTCCAATATGCCTTGAAAATACAGGGGTGACCAAAAAATCTGCTGAATTCTAGCCACGTTATGTGTACTGCAAAAAAGCAGACACCCCGAATGAGTAAGTGTACATCATCAGCCTGTACGCATCAAAAGATGGGGTTGTGTGCAAACCTTGTCTTTTTCTCAGGGAAGAAAGTCATCTGGGCAGTTGGGTGCCAGTGGTGTGTGCTTACCAATCTGTGTTCAAACCTTTTTTTATGGTAGATATGCTATTCTTTTTTATATACAGGGCTGTTATTACATACGGACAAAATGGAAACAATACTGCTTACAACGTTTTGGTTGATCCTTAGAAAAAGAACATGCAACATCTTCTCCGACTATTTAGATGGGAAAGCTTGGATTTATTATCAAAGCAAAAACAAAAATAAATTCATATGCTATTGACAAAATCAATACTTTCGATTCACGCTTTCATGGGGGTAAGCATAAGAAAGCAGCTTTATTTTCAGTATATTTTAAGATAATAAGCTCAGATTTAATTAACATATAATTTAAAATAATGTTTTTTAAAAAAATCTAGTTTTTAACCCTTAAATGATAAAAAAAAATGGGGGAGAGGGCAGCAAACAAAGCGGAGGGTATCAACTGAATGAATCAACTGAACCTTCCAGATACCACGCAAAAACCATTGTCTAAGAATTTTGCATGAAGAGAGGTTAAAGATATCAGTTAAGTCACATCCTTCATGTTGTTATGCTGAAGAACTGATACAGGCAATGAAGCTACACACATACGCTATCATTGTCATGAATGTTGTCAATGTATATATTTGGGTATATAATGTGCACAATCATGTGCTCATAAAACAAGTATGTCTTATTTTTGGCTCAATTGATTTTTTTAATTGTTTGTGAATTCATGTCTTTTCTAGCCAGTGGTATTAAGACATTGCATTTATTGGGATGTGTGTGTGTGTGTGTGTGTGTGTGTGTGTGTGTGTGTGTGTGTGTGTGTGTGTGTGTGTGGTGTCTGATGTGTGTGTGTGTGTGTGTGTGTGTGTGTGTGTATGCGAGCGTGCATGCATGTATGCATGTGTGTGTGTGAGTGCGTGCGCACATACGTAAATAATAATTGCTGTCTTTTCTAGTCAATGGTCTTAATAACAGTGCATCCATACCTTGATGTGTGTGCGAGCGTGCGAGCGTGCGTGCGTGCGTGCTGTGTGTGTGTGTGTGTGCGCACGCATGCGCGTTTGTGTGTGCGTGCGCGCGTACGTGTGTGAGTGTGATATTTTCTATTTGAAGCTGTCATATGTTTCAACAAAATATGAAATGTTGCTATCTTGTGGGTTTTTTTTTTTTTTTTATTACGATTCGTATCAATTTTCCTGCCAGTATCGTAATTGCCCTTCAGGGGATAATTAGAGCGTTTTTAACTTGACTTTGACTTGACTAGAACATTGCGCTCGCAACCTGACAAACCGGGTTCAAATCCCGTTGAAAGGGACATTTTGCCCTGGAGTTAACATCAGTGCAGACTCCACTCTCCCCAAAAGTCCTTTGGATGAGACTATATACCGAGGGGTCTCTCCATCGGGAAATATTTGAAAGATTGTATTTGTTTGCCCTCGAGAAATTTCTAGTTCATGTTCAAGCTCCGAGACATATTTATGGGCAAAGTGGAAGGTATCCTTTATTTGCAAATACACATTTTCCATGCATCAAGTTTGGCTGAGACTTACTCTCTGGAGAACCATAGACTCCCCAAGAGAGCATGAAAGAAAAAAGGGGATGGAAAAGAGACAACGATGAATTTGCAACTTGAAACCAAGTTCCGAGTTTCTGGAAAAAGGGCAGGAGAATGGACCAAGAAGGCAGAAAACAGAAGAGATGATAGGAAGATAAGGCACAGAAAAATAGAGGGACAGATAAGAGGCAATTTCTAGCACGGAATTTATAGAAGGTGGGGATTCTATTTGTACTGAAAGTCCTGTGCCATACCCACAGGGGTGTGCCATCTGAAAATAAATGTTTGTCTTGTTTTGACCACACACACACACACCACACACACACACACACACACACACACACACACACACACACACACACAACACAACACACACACACGGACTAGACATATGATTTACTGCATGGAAGTCTTTTAGATACAAAGATGTAAAACATGCATGCACATGCACACCCCCTCCCGCCACCAACATGCAAGCATTCTGACCCAAATTGCCAAGATACAAACAAAACATATCAAGATTTTTCTCACTACAGTAGAATTTGTTTTATTACATTTAAAAACACCAAAAAATCAGAGACAAATATACATTTGCTACACAATAAGCAATTCTACTCCAACATGAAGAAAAGGAGATGGGAAAGAGAGATGGTGAAGATGTAACTTAAAACCACGTTCAGTTTCTGGAAAAAGGGCAGTAGAATGGACCAAGAAGGCAAAAAACAGAAGAGTTGACTGGAAGAAAAACAAAGCACAAAAAAAGAAAAGGACATAAGATTATTTTACACAAACACATACCAACACTTTATCAGTACATTTTTTATTTTAAAAAAACCCACAAGATCATTTGATGTGATTTCAGAAAAAGACCCCATCTCCCCCCACACTTTTCACACTATTGTACAAATGATTTACATTTTGCTGGTCAGTTTACATTTGTTTGATTGAAAAAAAAGAAAGAAATACAACAAAAAGGCAATAAGAAAAGATACAGGCACATAAAATTAAATTTTATAGCATAGTTTTGCACACATTTCTGTATGATACATTTATCTGTTGTATGCTACATTTTTCTTGTCAATTTACACTTCATCTCATTTAAAAATGGAAAATAAAAGCACACACAGAAAACCCACCTAGACATCATTCACTCCTATTATTATAATCAAATACCTGAAGTCTATCACATACAATTTTTTTGCAAAATATGGTATAAAATCTGGCATCAATCTTTCAGCAGAAGATCAATGCACAAATTTGCCATCAACATCAACTCAAGCCATTTTACTTAATAAAAGCAGCAATCGCATGAACTATTACACTTTTTATGCCAATTTATATTACCTTTGATTTTATTACTAAGAATAAAGAAAAAGAAAACAGTCACTTTACCCACTGCTATACTTAAAATCATATGTCAATAGTCTTTCACCTACTTTTTTTCGTAAGATGTGTTGGTGTAAAATCTGCCATCAATCTTCCATCAGATAATCAATACACAGATCTGCCACCAACATTATCTAAATTCATCTCACAGAGTAATAAGGCTAATTATAGCAAAAGTTTTCCTTTTGCTTTTAAAATTGATGTAATTAAAAACAAAAGAAAATAAAAAGAAAACCTTTGTGATAAAAGACTAAGAGCACTACTCTACAATATATTACATTCTCTTGTCATTTCACAATTGGTTTCATAACTTCGAAAAAAAGAAAAAGAAAACCCACAGAGGCACGGTTTTACCAATTAACAGTTAAAATCATACCACTAGTCTTTCACATATATTTGTTGAAGATGTGTTGGTGCAAAATCTACCATCAATCTTCCAGCAGAAGATCAATACACAGATCTGCCACCAACATCTAAAGTCGTTTCAAGGAATATTGACGCTACAAAGCAAAGAAAAGTAAACTCTCCTTACGCACTTTTCACAACATAATAGAAGCTATATTTTTCTTGCATATTTACACTAACTTGATCTCATTACCCCCCCCTCCCCCCAAAAAAAAAAAAAAAAAAAAAAGAAAAAAAAGAAAAAAAAGTCATATTTTACCTATTGCTATACTTAAAATCATATACATTTACTCTTTTACATACATTTTTCGGAAGTAGGGTTGGTGGAAAATTTGTCATCAATCTTCCAGCAGAAGATCAATACACAGATCTGCCACCAACATCACCTAAATTCGTTTCACAGAATATAAAGGGCTATCCGGGCACAAATCTTTATTTTGTTTTCACACTTGTGAAATGAACAAAAAAATCTGGCAGACTTTCTACATTATTAGTCATTTATATTTTCTTGTATTTCCATTTGACATTATTAAAAAAATAAACGAAAGACGAACAAAACACACAGACACGTTTTATCTAATACCATAGAGAGAATTATTACAATAGCAATGGAAATCACAAAAGTTTTCTTCGTTTTCAAATTTGAAGTGATTAAAAAAAGTTAAAAAATAAAAGAGTAAACTCTCCTACTTTTCTCAATCAGTTTCAGAAACTTACATTTCCTTGCCAATTACATCAATTTTATATAAAAAAAGAAAGTTACACTTACCATGTAGTAAATAATGATTTCGAATAGTTGGTTAAATGCCATCAATTTCAGAAATATACACAGATTGCACTAAAATGAGCATGAACTTAATCTTCCAAGACTTAAAAGAAAAGTTCAGACTATGCAATTTTCCAACAACAAAAATAAACCTGAGATCTCGCCAATCCAATCCACATCTATCAATATGATGCTACAAACAAATCAAAGTAAAATCTCGCCTTACGCACTTTTCACAACACAATAGAAGCTATTATATTTTTCTTGCCAATTTACACTAACCTTGATCTCATTAACCCCCCCCCCCCCCCCTCCAAAAACAAAAGTCACATTTTACCTACTGCTATACTTAAAGTAATATATATTTACTATTTTACACACATTTTTCGAAAGTAGGGTTGGTGGAAAATTTGTCATCAATCTTCCAGCAGAAGATCAATACACAGATCTGCCACCAACATCACCTAAATTCTTTCACAGAATATAAAGGGCTATCCCGGCACAAACTTTTACTTTGTTTTCACACTTGTGATATGAAAAAAAAAATCTGGCAAACTTTCTACATTATAAAACATTTTATATTTTCTTGTATTTCTATTTGACATTTTAAAAACTAATCGAAAGTCAAACAAAACACACAGACACGTTTTATCCAATACCATAGAGATTATTACAATAGCAATGGAAATCACAACAAGTTTTTGTTTTTAATTTTGATGCGATTAAAAAAAGTTAAGATAAAAAGAAACTCTCTTTACTTTTCACAGCATTTCTGAAACTTACATTTTTCCTGCCAATTTACATTTATTTTGATATCAAAAAAAAGGAAAAAAATAAACAGTTACACTTTACCCAGTGCTATAGTTACATTTTTTCACATACATTTTTCTGAAGTTGTGTTGGTGTAAAATTTGCCATCAATCTTCCAGCAGAAAATCAATACACAGATCTGCCACCTAAAATGATGACATGACAAACTTTTATATTCCTTTCACATTTAATGTGACTTTTTTAATAAAAAAAGGAAAGAAAATGCCCCTTCTACCCACACACTGTCCACACTATCATACAGCCTATATTTTTCTCCAATTTTTTTTAGTTGTTTAGAAATAATTCTAAAAACCTTGCAGGCTTGGGTTACTTTACACATCCATGAGACAAAGCATGAACACGTGTTGGTGTAAAATCTGCCATCAATCTTCCAGCAGAAGATCAATACACAGATCCGCCACTAACATCATCTTTAGTCAATTTACAAAATATTACAGGTAATCACAGCACCAGCTTTCTTTTTTCTTTCATATTTGATGTGATCATTACGAAAAGCAAAGATAAAAAACACCATAAAAACCCTTCTTACTTTTCACATCATACAGTTTTGACAACATCTAGAAATTATTACAATTTTCCTGCCAATTCACATTAATTTTTTTCTCATTACAAAAAAGTAGAAAGAAAATAGTCACCCTTTACCAACTGCTATATTTTCATTTGTAAGCCCTTAGTCTTTTACATTACATTATTGGAGTTGAAGTTGAATCTCATTATCCTAAAAGAAAGGAAAAAAGAAAACACTGACACTTTACCCACTGCTACACTTAAAATCATAAAGAAGTAGTCCTTCACATGTTATTTTTTGTCAGATGTGTTGGTGTAAAATCTGCCATCAATCTTCCAGCAGAAGATTAATACACAGATCTGCCACCAACATCATCTAAAGTCATTTCACATAATATAAAGGAGAATCACATGTGATTAAAAAAAAATACTAAAAAACAAAAGATCTCACACACATTTCTACATTATTATACAACATTATTATTTTCTTATCTATTTCGAAAGGATCTCATAATATTAAAACATACACACATGCATTTTTTTTATCCAATGCATAAAATCATTACACTATAAATGGTAGCCACAGCACAAGCCTTTCCTTTGCTTTCACATTTAATCGAATTAAAAAAAAAACTATCCCGAAAAAACATGCACATTTTATTCACTACTATACTTTAAAGCTTATCACTCTTCTTTTACGTACATTTTTTGCTAAATGTGTTGGTGTAAAATCTGCCATCAATCTTCACGCAGAAGATCAATACACAGATCTGCCATCAACATCAGCTAAAGTCATTTCACAGAATATCAATGCCAATCACAGCAGGAACTTTTTTGCTTTCAGGTTTGATGCGATTAAAAAGAATAGAAAAACAAGTAATCCTCTAGCAAAAACAAAGAAGAAAAAACCCACAGGCACATGTTTTGATGTGTTGGTGTAAAATCTGCCATCAAATCTTCCAGCAGAAGATCAATACACAGATCTGCCACCAACAGAAACTAGAAGTTATTTTACAGAAGATCTAGGACAATTACATAGCCATCTTTGTTTTTCCTTTAACAATTAATGCTCTTAAAAATGTCGCCCCACTCTCTGCTCACCATTATACAGCAAATATTTATCTTGTCAATCTACATTTTATCTAATCATTCCAATAAAAAAGAGAAAAAATTAAAAAAGCACCTAAGCATTAAACCACAACAATACTTAATCAAAACAACCTTGCATACTATATATTTATCTTGTCAATGTACATTGTATCTAATCATTCCTAAAAAAATTAAAAAAAAAAGCACTTAAGCACTCGTTAACCACTACTATACTTCAATCATAGAAATCGTGCATATTATACATTTCTCTTGTCAATCTACATTTTATCTAATCATTCCTTAAGAAAAAAAGAGAAAAAATTAAAAAGTGCTAAAGTACTGATAACCACTATTATACTTCAATCATAATCTTCCCTATTATA
>JASPKP010009223.1:0-10615 GCA_030674155.1 Stramonita haemastoma
AGGCAGGCCATGATTTATCAGGGAAAGGATTCTAGTGCGATGGGATAGGATTAAAGATAGGCTTTGATTTGTGTGTGTGCACGCATGTGCGCATATGTTTTCACATGGGTAACTTTTAAAATATTTTTTCTTATAGTGTTCTTGAACAAAATATGATTATTGATATCAAAAGATTTTATTTTAATTCCAAAAGTTTTGACAATCCTATTATAGATCATTGGTAAGAAAGTTTTCCTTTTTTCTGTTTCATCAATCTGTTGAAAAGTGTTGGGGTGCCCAGATAGTTTTGTTAGGTTCACCGTTTCATCTCGTTTTATTCTGGTGGTATGATTATAAGGCTGTATAAAATTGTTAGATGATACTTGATATAAGCTGGACAAGAGGTTATTTGAGGGCTTGTTTCCTAATTTTCTGATTTGATGTTGGCTTTGAAATAAATTTTTTTGAGTGTGTGCAAAACTTCAGAGGGTTTTTAGGCGCTTGTTTTTTATTTGTGAATTGAAATGAAATATTTTTCATTATGCATTTAATTCATAGTGCTATTGTGAACCTCGTTATATGCGGTCCCTAATATTAGGTCGTTTCTGGCGTTATTTTTCCCTGAATGTATTCAAATAATTTGTTTAAACATCAAATTTGGTATAGTCCTGTCACAACTGATAAGGAAATATTCACCTTTATTTGTAGTGACCGCTGTAATAACCACTGCTTAAATTTCGACAGCAAAAGGTTGTAAAATGAATACAAGTGTGCTTATTGCCTAGGAAAAACAAAGGCAAAAAATTATGGCGGGAAAGCGCGCAGCAAAGCCGAGAAAAATAGAATGGAAGGATAAAAACCTAACACTACCACACATACACTAGAGCAAAAACAAACCCAGACAAATGTAAATCACTCGTGTACATGTGTATAAACGCATGCAGCAGCAGCACACATTAGAGCAACAATAAACCCAGCCGACTGTTCACTGCCGCTGAACATGAATAGACGCAGGCAGCAATTCACACTGGGGCAGTTAGTGCTCGGACATAAGGAAGATGAGAAATGCTAATTCTGGTTCATGGGTGATAGGAAAGAGAGGGGAAGGGAAAGGGACACATTTTCCCTTCTTTTTTGTTGATTTTTTTTCTTTTTTGGCCAATGAAGAGAGACGTGTGAAGCACCCACCAAAAAGAAATCAAAAAGATGGTGCTCCATGATCTGCATGCAACTGAGGCCTAATGTGTATGTGTATGTATATATATATATATATATATATATATATATATATATATATATATATATATATATATATATATATATATATATATATACTTTTTGTGTATGCCTTATTGTTAAAGATGGATTGACTGATTTAACACTGAAATATTTTGGTATTGCTGTGATGGCCAGTAATGTTAAGACTAAGATAGGTTTTTTGTCATTTATTTTTTGTTAAAGTTTTATATGTAATAGTTTTGTGTGTGCTTTTATATTTTTTGTAGTAAAACTGGATTGACTGATGTGCTCAAGAAACATTTGTGTGGTGCTATGACCATGTGTAATGTTATCAGGACTGAAAATTTAGGCTATTTTTTTTCGGCCAATGAAGAAAGACGTGTAGAGCACCCACATAGAAAAGAACAAAGAAATAAAATAAAACAAAAAGATGGTGCTCCACGATCTGCATGCAACTGAGGCCTTTATAAAAAAAATGTATATATATAATTATATATATCGCTGCTTTACCTTCCCTGACCCTAAAGAGGGCAGGTACCCATTTACAGCTGGGTGAACTGGGGGGACTATACTGAAGCCAAGGCGCACAAACGGTCACCCATCAAACTGGTAACCACGCTCGATGCTGCTTAACTTGACTGGGGGAATGCGAGGGCTCTGAACACTTAGCTATCCCGCTCCCTGTATATATACAGTGTGGGGAAGGTGATCATTTTGAATAAAAATCAGTAATGTGATGCTTATAAAAACGGGTTTTACAATTGTTATTCATTCAGCCTGATGAAGCTTCAGAATAGAAGCGAAAATTTGCTGTTAAATAAAGCGATGAAGCTGAACACAGTCGTGTTTTTATCATTATTTTACTATTTTACCTCATCTGTGTGCCTGGAGGGAGCGGTGCCCAGCAGATCTGTGGATTTTTATTAAGTCGACTATTTTAATCCTCTGGATTGCACCTAGTTGCCGGCCCCCTTCAACAACTTCAAGCAAAGATGAAATCGTATTACCAGCAACTAAACAACCTGCATATCCAGCTTGAGAAACGGAAGTCAAAGGAGAACTTCCTGGAACAGTGCCGGCAAAGGAAACTTATACCCTTTGAACTTCATGTAATTTTTTTATCTGGCTTTTAATACTAAAGACGAACTTTTAAGCACAAGAATAACAGAACTTTTAAATCGAACCAGCTCCAGAATTTTAGACCTGCTTTATAACATTGAAATATTAGCCATTGAAAAATGTGGAGGAGTTATCATGCACCAGAAAGATGATAAATGCTGCAATAGGTATACACGAAACAAATGAATTATTGGGAAAAATAAGAAAATATACCAGTGACTTGCAACGGAGGGGCAGAGACAGGCTGGAGAAAAAGTGCCCCTAGGAAAGATCCTGCATTAGAGGTTTTTATAGAAGCTTGTACCAGAGATTTTTTAGCTGTAACTTATCGTAGAAAAATGAGACAACCTATCTAAGGAACAAAGAAAGGCATTAAGGGAACTCTGTAAGCTGCCAGTAACACACAATGCAGCATGTAGACATGCAGACAAAAGTGGAGCCACAGTCATTACTAGTTTAGAAACAGAAGATTTTAATATTTGAGAGGAACCTAATAATAACTTTTATGATATATTAGAAAAAGACCCTACCAACAAGATCAATAAAGAAATAAAATCCTGGACAGCGAAATGGTTAGCAAAAGGAGATATTAATGAAGACATAGCTAAATACGTTACTGATATTAAGAACAAAGAACCAGGAAAATGCAAGTCTCTGATAAAAACACATAAGGACAAACCATATCCTACCCGACTCCTTTTAACAGGTTGTGGAACCCCCACTGAGTATTTCTCTAAGTTTGTTCAGTGTGCCATCAGTCACCTCCCAGATAAATTAGAATATCAAGTTATAGATACAGGAGAGTTTTTATCTAAAGTTTTAATTAATGAGAAATTGGCTCCTTTGCCTGAAAATGCAGTTTTAGCAGTGTGTGATATAATTTCTTTATTCCCTAATGTGAACAATTCTATGGGTATTCCTGCAGTAAATCTTCTTGATAAATACTCTTCCCCTCTTACCACTTCAAAGGACTGCATAATAGATGCATTAAAATTGGGTTTAAACAAGAATGTGTGTCAGTATAAGGATGGCAAAAAGAACACGGTATACGCCTCCCCCAATCATGGCACGGCAATGGGACCTGCCCACTCTTGTGACTATGTGGATGTTTTTATGGGCGAGCTAGATAAAGAGCTAGTTTTAAATACACCAACACCTTTAATTTCCAGCCTTATGCCCAAAGAAGAAGAAAATGATTTTAAAAAACTATTATACCTGATGTAGAAAATATAGCTAACTTTGAAAAACACCTTCAAGCACTAAACCCACCAAACATAAAATGGATTGTAAAATATGGAAAAGAAATTAATTATCTAGACCTTACCCTTAAAATTAAAAATGGAGAAATTGTAACTGATGTTAACTCCAAACATAACCATTCTTACTTGCCGCCAAATAGCTGCCACCCTCCATCAGTTTTTAAAGGTCTTATTTTTAACGTAGGAGTACGGCTGCGAATGCTCTGCAGTGAAGATGGCGACCTTAGGAAAAGGATAGAGGAATATAACAGATACTTTACAATGGCTGGTTGGGATTACAGCCTGGCTAAAAGAGAGCTAGGGAAGGGAGCAAACAGAGATAGAAAAGCTATAATTAACAAACAAAAGCAAAAACCTCAGAAAAAAATAGCACGGGTTACTAAGTACGACCCCAGGTAGACCTACAGGTTTTTTTCGGACTCTGGCCTGCTCCTAACCAACGCAAATTTTCTGTGGGATGATTGAAAAAACTAGCGCCACACAGTCGAGCTTCATCCACTTTTCGGAGGCGATGTTGTGAGTATTGTCTGGCATTGTTAAAGGCCAAGCGATGCTCTGACACTTTTGCTTCTGGAGGGCTGCTCATAGACCAGTCTGTTTTCTTGGCTTCTTTTTGTTTCAACCACTTCAAATTCTATCATCAGACTTGAATGCTTTCTGATGCTGCTTCACAGCATAGGCTACATACCTGGTTCCACAGAGCTAGGAGATTGTTGTGTACGATATAAAAAAACAACAGATTTTTAAACAGAGATTGGCTTTTCCTTTTTATTTTCAACATTCTCTACATCTAAACGATTTTGATTTACCAATCAACCTAACTTCTTTGCAGTTGTATACAGAGGCTTGTGTATCTCTTGCAGTAAGCAACACATAATACTTTCCGCTGGTTTATGATGGTATAAGAGTTAGATTTAAAACAAAGTACACTATCCCTGCACATAGCAGATCGGTAGTCTAGAGGTGAGGATTTGCAGTTCTTGTTTGCTGCTGCCCATGAGGTCAATGTCATCTGCAAATCTGAGGTTGCAAAGGGGTCTTCCACCAATGGAGATGGAAGTGTGGTGGTTTTGCAGTGTCTCTGTCATGATGTTTTCGAGGAAGAGGTTGAAGAGTACAGGTGAGAGAAGGCAGCCCTGGCGAACCCCAACCGTGGTCTTGAAGAACTCGCCCACGTGGTTGTTCATGAAAACTGCACTTTTTGCGTTCTCGTACAGAGCCTTGATGACTTCAATTAGGCAGCTGTCAATGTTGAAGTGCCTGAGTACTTGCCAGAGGCCGTCATGCCATACCCTGTCAAAGGCCTTTTTGAAGTCTATGAAATTGTGGTACAAGTCTTTTTGGTGTTGGAGATGCTTCTCTATCAGAATTCTCAGATTGAAAATTTGTTCCATTGTGCTGCGTCTTGGTCTAAACCCCGCTTGTTCTTCTGCCAGGAGTTTTTCTGCTTGGTTTTTCAGTCTGTTGAGGACTACCTGCAGCATGATCTTGCTAGGATGACTTATGAGACTGATGGTTCTGTAGTTCTGGCATTTCTTGAGGTTTCCTTTCTTTGGCAGGGGTATTACAAGAGACTGTGTCCATTCTTTTGGCCATTCTTTGGTGTCGTGGATCTTCTGACAAAGTTCTGTGAATCGCCTTGCTGTTTCATTCCCTCCATTTTTTATGAGTTCAGCTGGGATGTTATCAATTCCAGGGGACTTCCCCTTCTTCAATTGTTTAATAGCTGCATCTACTTCACACCTTAGTATTGGTGGGTCTTTATCTTGGTGTTCAGGGGGTTTGTCAGAAACTATGTTGGTATCTGGGCGTAGTGGGTAGTTGTACAATCCCTCACAGTATTCTGTCCAGCGTTGGAGGATGGCATTGTTTTCCGTTAAAAGATTTCCTTCTTTGTCTTCAATAACAGAGGCTTTAGGCTGTGTGGTTTTCGTTAGTGCTTTCAAAGTGTCGTAAGCTGTTTTGCTGTTTCCCTTGGTCATTCCAGCTTCGATGTTGTTGCATTGTTCTTCTATCCACCCTTCTTTGGCTTCTCTCATCTTTTTCCTCACTTCTCTGTGGCTATCCATGTACTTCTTGTAAGCTTCTTGACTTGTGAACTTTTGTTTCTTAAGTTCTCTTCTTTTGTCGCAGAGGTCAAGAACCTCATTTGTCACCCAGGGTTGTTTCTTTGTTCTGCTTCTTCCTAATGTTTCTTCTGCTGCTGTTGTTAGCACTTCTTTGATGTTGTTGGCCAATGTGTCCACATCATTGTCGATGGCTGTGAGTGCGGCGAACTCTCCTCCTATGTTGGCTTGGAAGATCTCAACCACTGTTGGGTCTTTGAGTTTTTCCAGGTCGAATCTTATGCGTGGGCTTTTTGGCTGTTGTTTTGCTTTCAGTTTCAGTCTGATGGTGGTAAGTACAAGGTCGTGGTCACTGCCAATGTCAGCTCCTGGGAATGTTCTTGTGTTTGCCTTGTTTATGCTGGATTTGAATCTTTGGGGTGACAGAATGTAATCAATTTGATTATGAATCAGACCATTTGGTGAGTACCAGGTTGATGTTCTGGATGGCTTGTGAGGGTGGAGTGTGTTAGCCAAAGTAAGTTTGTGCTTCTTTGCGAATTCCAGCAGCCGCTGTCCTCTGTCATTTGTTTCTCCCAGTCCAAATTGTCCTGTGGTTCCTGCCCAGGTGTCATAGGCATCAGGTCCCACCTTAGCATTCCAGTCGCCTTCCACAATAAGGATGTCTTTTGGGGGCGTTTTGGAGATGACGTTTTCAAGTTCTTCATAGAATTCTTCTATCTGATCATCATCGTAGTCAGATGTTGGAGCATACACTTGGATGATGGTGAGATTCTGGGGCTTTGCAGAAACTCTGATTGAGATGAGTCTGCTGGATACTGGTGTGCAGCTGATGATGCTTGACACAATCTCTTTCCTGACAATAAAGCCTACTCCATGTTGATGTAGTTTCTCTTCTCCGCTGTACCATATTTTGTGGCCGTCTTGCGTGGTTGTTTCTCCGAAGCCAATCCATCTGACTTCCGCAAGCCCTAGGATGTCCCATTTATACCTCTGTAATTCATGTGTAAGTTCCTGTACTCTTACTGTTTGGTACAGAGTCCTTACATTCCATGTACCAATGGTTGCCCCTTTAGCTGGAAGCTTTAGACTTGGTTCTGCCCCAGTAGCACACTTGTCGCTCCCACCCTGGAGGCTTGCAGTGGGTAGCGCGGTCGTTGTTGATCCGGGCCTCGACCGATCCGGCATGTCTTTCTGTTTTGTTTTTCTCATCATGTCCTTGCAGTGGGCTTGAGGAAGCTTGGTGGCGCCCATCTCCTCTCCAAGACTCCTACTGGTGGATAAGAATGCACCAGCCCCTCACAACGTTTCGCCCGCCAGTAGAAGCGGTTACCGGGGTGTGGGTGGGTTAAGGACCCGGACCCAGAAGTGAGAGTTGAGTGCCAAGTGAGGACCAGTGCTCCCGTCCATCCCGAAGGATGCTACTGCCAGGTTTACAAAGGTACCACCTCTCCTTAAGCACCCCATACACCAACCGCATACGGCATGGAGGTCAGTACAGAGAAATCAAAGATCATGGTCAACAGCGCAAGTAATGACATCACGGAAATAAAGATGAATGGAGAAACACTAGAAGAGGTGAGCCAATTCAAATACTTAGGCTCCATCCTAACAAAAGATGGCACATCAAACAATGAAGTGAAAGCTCGCATTGCAACAGCAACATCTGCTCTAGTCAGACTCGAGAAGATCATCAGAAGCAACAACATCAGCTTCTGCACCAAATACCACCTTTACAAATCCCTCGTGATATCTATCCTCCTATATGGCTGTGAATCATGGACTCTGACAGCAGAGTTAGAGAGGAGAATCCAAGCATTCGAGAACAAGTGCCACAGAAGACTTCTCAAAATATCATACAAAGAACACAAGACCAATACTATGTGAAAGAAGAAATCAAAAAGCGTGTGGGCCCCCAAGAGCCTTTGCTCTCCACCATAAAGAGGAGAAAGCTGATGTGGTTTGGTCACACCACAAGACACAACACCCTAGCAAAAACCATCCTGCAAGGAACAGTCGAGGGCAAGAGAAGAAGAGGCCGCCAAAAGAAATCATGGGTTGACAACATCAAAGACTGGACCGCCCAACCCCTACAACACCTCCTACTAGCCACACAGGATCGTGAAGCATGGAAAAAGATCTCTGTTGCGTCTTCTCTCATGTCCCCCCTACGTCCTTTGGGACATGGGACTGAGTGAGTGAGAGTGAGTCTAGAGGTTACGCGCCTACCTACAAAGCGAAAAGTCCGGGTTCAAAGTGGGTGGTGGTGGGAAGTGTTCGATTTGTGCCCGAAACTTTTACCCCATAATATATATACAAGACTGTAAGGTGTGATTTGGGTACTAGACTTTCGGATTAAACCGATAAACATGAGTCACGTGTGTAACACGCATTTAGCGTAAAAGAACCCACGACAACAAGAGTGTCCCAGGCAATTTTTTTAAAGCCACTTAGATAGGGATATCATCATCAATCATGGCTTGGCTTCGCGAACGAAGATTAAGGGCACTGTCCACGTCTGGTGCAGGCTCGCTGGTGGCTGTTCAGTCCAATGCGTGACAAACAAACCCGGCCGCAGCGGCTGCAGGGGAAAGTCGATTCTGGGGTTGATGTAGGGGGGACGCGGTTTTTCCTCCTCATTCGCCTCTCCTCAAGGGCCGCTCTGCGATTGTCCTCAAAGGAGGAGACCGATTGATGCACAGTGTGTCGCCAGGCCTGCCGGTCAGCAGCAAGGACTGACCACTGGTTATGGTCTATGAGGCAGGCTGACAGAGATTTCTTCAGAGAGTCTTTAAATCTCTTCTTCGGTGCGCCTCTGTAGCGGTGTGCGGTGGAAAGTTCACCGTAGAGAACCATCTTCGGTAGGCGATGGTCCTCCATTCTAGAGACATGCCCTGCCAGCGTAGCTGCGTTTTCAGCAACATGGCCTCAATGTTGGTGATCCCTGCTTGCTCCAGCACCTCAGCATTCGTGGTGATGTCGCTCCAGTGGATGTCGAGGATGAAGCGGAGACAGCGTTGGTGGAAGCGTTCCAGAATTCGCAGGTGGTGTCTATATGTGACCCATGACTCAGAGCCGTACAGGAGGGTGGTCAGTACCACGGCTCTGTAGACACTGATCTTGGTGTCTTTCTTCAGGTGTTTGTTTTTCCAGACACGGTGGTAGAGTCTGCCGAAAGCACTGTTTGCCTTTGCCAGTCTGTTGTCTACATCTTTATCAATCTTTGCGTCAGAGGAGATTGTGCATCCCAGGTAGGTAAACTGCTGGACTGTCTTCAGTTCTGTATCACCAGTTGTAATGTGAGGTGGGTGGTACGCTACCTGAGGTGCAGGCTGGTAGAGAACCTCTGTCTTCTTCAGGCTGACTTCGAGTCCGAAGAGCTGGGCTGCCTCTGCAAAACAGGATGTTACATGCTGCAGGGCGGTTTCTGTGTGGGCTACAAGGGCAGCGTCATCAGCAAAAAGTAGCTCTCGAATTTGTTGCTCCAGGGTTTTGGTGTGGGCCTGAAGACGCCGCAGGTTGAATAGGCTGCCATCTGTGCGGTAGCGTATGAAAACTCCGTCTTCGTCATCAAGATCTTCTGTGGCCCGCTGAAGCATCATGCTGAAGAAGATAGTGAAGAGTGTTGGTGCAAGGACGCAGCCCTGCTTCACCCCGTTTGTGATTGGGAAAGGCTCTGAGAGGTCATTGCTGTTTCTGACCTGGCCACACTGGTCTTCATGTAGCTGGATCACCATGTTGAGAAACTTTGGGGGACAGCCAAGACGCTCCAAGACGGATATATACCGACAGAAAAAGAATAATGCGTGGCGCAGCTCTTGTGGTAACGCGCTCTCCCAGGGGAGAGCAGCCCGAAGTTCACGCAGATCACTCTTCTGTGCCTTGAAATGGAATACAAATGCAATACAATACAGTACAGCACAGTGCATACAACGTGCATGTTCGTGTGTAGTGAACGTACTGAATAGGGTAGTAATATGCTATGGCAAAATCATAAGTTGCACGCAAATGACACTGAACGATGCACTTCTTCAAATTATGAGGAAAAATGTTCAGAACTGACAAAAGACACGGGGATTGGTTTGTCAGAAAATACCTAAAATTCAAGTCTGGAGTTTCACGCACGCACGCACACACACACACACACAGGCGCGCACACACGCACACACGCGCGCACGCACACACGCATGCACACACACACACATACAAGCACGCACACACACACACACACGCACACACACACACGCACTCACACACACACACACACACACACACACACACACACACACACACACACACACACACACACACACACACACACACACACACACAGATGATGATGATGATGATGATGATGATGATGATGATGATGATGATGATAGAAGCTATATTTAAGATTTTACTGATGATTCTGAAGTGCAGGAGAATCAGCCGGAGCCTGCTCTGACTAGTTCCAGCATTAAAGATAGAAAAATCCTATTATATAGGTAACGGTTTTTCAATCTTCAAAGCAGAACTTGCTATGGTCATGGAATTAAAACCTACGATTCACTATGTTTAAGGCTAACTGCTTTGCATTCATTTGAATGTGTTCACCTTCACCATCACCTATCCTGTACTCCCTTGGATCACAGGGGCACCAATAAACACTGCAACCAGCTTTCTCTTCTGCTCGCGGCCCTCTGCTTTCCGTAGCAAATCGTTCCACCCAAGGCCAGTCCACTGTCTGATGTTGTCTTCCCAGCGTTTTCCTTGTGTGCTTCTTCGTCTCCCTCTTAGTACTGTTCCCTGGCCAGTCCAGATGTTCGTGTGACGTGCCCGTACCATTCTAGTTTGTGTTTTTTCACAGAAGTTAATAGCTCTTCATGTGGTCCAATGGCGCTTTTTATTCTGGTTTTCACTTCCTCATTAGTGATGTGATCCCTGTATGAGATAGCAAGGAGTTTGCTGTTT
>JASPKP010009224.1:7500-10612 GCA_030674155.1 Stramonita haemastoma
TTGTGTGCGCGCATGCAGCAGGTACCCATGCACTTTGCTGTGCCGCATCATATTGTTGTATATTGTCATTATTATTGTGCTGCCGGCTACCTCATTTTTGCGTACAACCTTACCAGCTTTCCTTCCGACAATATAGCTTTTAACCCATTGGGGGCTTTGGTGTCGACACACGGGCGGGCACCACGCATATCCAAGATTGCAGTGGATGGTGTATGTATGCAGTACAAACACTGTCTTGGGTGCCGTGGGGTCTGTTACTGGCGCAAAATTGGGTGTAGGACGGGACCAGAAATCAACTCTTTTGTGTGTTTGTGTGTAAGTGCGCATCTGTGTGTGTGTATGTATGTGTGTGTGTATGTGTGTTGTGTGTGTATGTGTGTGTGTGTGTGTGTGTGTGTGTTGTGTATGTGTGTATCAGTGTGTGGGATGTGTGTGTGTGTGGGGTGTTGTGGTGTTGTGTGTTGTGTGTGTAGTGTTGTGTGTGTGTGTGTGTGGTGGTGTGTGTGTGTGTGTGTGCACATACATACTGTAACATGGACTAGTGTATGTCGATTTGAAGATATTGTGTTGCTTTTTTATCTGTTTTGTTTCACAATGCATGCGTAAAATTTTAACTTTAAAATGCCATTCATAATTTCTCAACTTGAGACATTAAAGTAATTTTCTTGAGTCTTGAGTCTTGGGTGTGTACGTGTTATGTGTGTGTGCATGACAACAGTCCAACACGTTTCAGTTCCATGCTATAGGAAGTTTAGCCCCACAGACAAGGTTTGTATGGAATCCCTGCTGCTTGTGTTGGGACACACACACACACACACAACCACGCACACACACACACACACACAACACCACACACACACACACACACCCACACACACCACACACACCACACACTCGTGCACAAACACACACACACATACCTTTACCAACCCTCCTGTGGTGTCTCTATTCACAGCATTGTTGCTGCACAGCTCACGCCTGGGTCTGCCTTACCTGCCCTGCCTGTAGTGCAAGCAAAGAATTCTGTACTGAGGTAACAAGCTTTCAAACCCAAAGCTAGCCCCCTCTTTTCTCCCCTCTCTCTCTCCTCTTCCCCTCTCTCTCCTCTCCTCTCTCTCCTCTCTCTTTTTCTCTCATTCTCTCTCTCTCCTCCTCTCTCTCCTCTCTCTTACTCTCTTCTCTCTCTCGTCTCTCTCTCTCCTCTCTGTCTGTCTCTCCTCTCTCTCTCTCCATCTCTCCTCCACTCTCCCTCTCTCTCTCTCTCTCTCTCTCGTCCTGTCTGTCTGTCTGTCTGTCTGTCCTGTCTGTCTGTCTGTCTGTCGTCTGTCTGTCTTCTGTCTGTCCTGTCTGTCCTTCCTCTCCCTCCTCTCCTCTCTCTCTCCTCTCTCTCTCCTTCCTCCCTCTCTCTCTCTTCCCTCTCTCTTTTCTTTTCTCTCTCCTCTCACTGCTCTCTCCTCTGTGTCTCTCTCTCTGTGTCTGTGTCTGTGTCTGTGTCTCTGTCTCTGTCTCTCTCCCTCCTCTCTCTCTTCTCTCTCATCTATCTCTCTCTCTCTCGTCTCTCTCTCTCTCACACAAGAAAACACGGGGGGCGGATAGCCTAGTGGTCAGAACATTGCGCTGGCAATTGAAGACCCAGTTCCAATCCGGTCGAGGAAATTTTCTTCCTGGAGTTAACATCAGTGCTGACTCCACTCTCCCCAAAAGTCCTTCGAATGAGACTTTAAACCGAGGCCCCATGGCGAACGCACGCAGAACATCTTGCGAACACGTAAAATCCTGTTCCGCTTTTTGTAAGAGTAGGCCATCGTGTGCCGGTGGGAACAGATGACAATATTTACAAAAACTGCATACACACGGGGACCGGATGAAAAAAAGCACATGTTGCTTATTCTGTTATCCTCGAATAAAAGAATAAATAAAATCTCTCATCTCTCCTCTCCTCACTCTCTCCTCTCACTCCCGTCTCCTCTCTTCTCTCTCTCTCATCTCTCTCTCTCTCTCTCTCTCCCAATTCCTCTCTCTCTCTGTTTTTCTCTCTCTGTCTCTCTCTCTCTCTGTCTCTCTGTCTCTTTGTCTCCTCGTCTCTCTCTGTCTCTCTCTGTCTCTCTCTCTCTCTCGCTCTCCTCTCCTCTCCTTCTCCTCTCTCCTCTCTCTGTCTCTGTGGTGTGTGTGTGGTGTGTGTGTTGTGTGGTGGTGTGTGTCTCTCTCTCCCTCCTCTCTCTCCCTCTCTCTCCTCTCCTCTCTCTCTCTCTCCTCTCCTCTCTCTCTCTTTCTCTCTCTCTCTCTCATCTCTCCTCTCTCTCCTCCCTCTCTCTCTCTCTCCTCTCATCTCTCTCTCTGTCTTTCTCTCTGTCTCTGTCTCTGTCTCTGTCTCTGTCTCTGTCTCTGTCTCTCTGTCTGTCTGTCTCTCTCTCTCTCTCCCTCACTCTCTTCTCTCTCTCTCCTCTCATCTCTCCTCTCTCTCTCTCCCACAGTCCTCTCTCTATGTTCTCTCTCTCATCTCTCTGTCTCTGTCTCTTTCTCTGTCTCTGTCTCTGTCTCTCTCTGTCTCTCTGTCTCTGTCTCTGTCTCTGTCTCTCTTTCTCTCTCTCTCCTCTCCCTCTCTCTCTCTCTCCTCCTCTCATCTCTCTCTCTCTCTCATCTCTCTCTCTCACACACACACAAGAAAACACAGGGGACGATAGCCTAGTGGTCAGAACATTGCCCTGGCAATTTGAAGATCCGGGTTCGAATCCGGTCGAGGAAATCTTCTTCCTGGAGTTAACATCAGTGCTGACTTCCCACTCCCCCCAAAAGTCCTTCGAATGAGACTTTAAAAAAACCCAGGCCCCGTGTGCGAACGCACGCAGAACATCTTGCGCACACGTTAAATCCGTTCCGCTTTTTGTAAAAGTAGGCCATCGTGTGCCCCGTGGGAACAGATGACAATATTTACAAAAACTGCATACACACGGGGACCGGATGAAAAAAAGCATGTTGCTATTCTGTTATCCCGATAAAAAAGAATAAATAAAATCTCTTTCTCTCTCTCTCCCCTATCTCTCTACTCTCGTCTCTCTCTCCTCCCCTCCTCTCTTCTCTCTCCTCTCCTCTCTCTCCCCTCTCTCTCTCC
>JASPKP010009225.1:5000-7500 GCA_030674155.1 Stramonita haemastoma
ATGTGCCCCCTCCTGTGGATGCAGTGATCACAATGCTGTGTGTTTAACTTGGTTTAAACATCGTGTCAAAATTCCCAAAGTAGGACATAAAACCATCTTTTACAGAAAATTTAATAACTTCAACGAACAAGACTTTCTTTCAGACTTGATAAATTCGCCATTCCAAGACATATATCAAATCAGAGACCCCAACGAAGCTGCAGAATTCTGGATTACCACATTTATTTCAGTGTATGATAGGCATGCCCCCTTCATCAAAAAAAGAGTTAAAGAAAAAATCAAACCTCCTTGGATAACAAAAGACATAGAGTCAGAAATGCGCTTAAGAGACTATTTGAAAACCCATGGTACAAAAGAAGAATTTAAAATGCAAAGAAACAAAGTAACTTCACTAAAACGGAGATCAAAACGTGATTACTTTCAAAAACTGTTAATTACAACTACCGACTCTCGCCAGGTATGGAAAGCCATCAATATTTTATGTAATAGACCTATATCAAAAAGCCAAAAGACAGTTAAAGACATAACAGCTGATGAACTGAACACCCATTTCTCAAACATCGCTACTAAAATCATATCATGTGATAAGTCAAATGAAAATGATCTCCAATACTTAGAACAATATATTGAATCGAAAGAAATTAAATTCCCAGTTGAATTATTGCCAATGACAATTAAAGACGTGTTGGAAAGTCTATCTCTCAAAAAAAATTCCAGAACACGTGACCTTGACAATCTGGATGGAAAAATATTGAACCTTTCTGGTCCTATTATAGCTGAAACACTGACATATCTATATAACTTGTGTATAGATAAAAGCAACATTCCTCTCATATTTAAAAAGGCAAAAGTCATACCAGTCCACAAATCTGGAGATTCTTCTTGTCCTTCAAATTACAGACCAATTTCAATCCTATCGGTCTTATCCAAACCCATTGAAAAACATATCCAAAAATCTTTATATTCCTACTTTGTTAACAACAACCTAATAAATGAAGATCAGTCAGGCTTTCGCAAAAACTATTCTTGTCACACAGCTCTAACTCAACTAACAGACAGTCTCTTACACAACATAAATGAAAATAACTATACAGGCCTAATTTTTGTTGACTTTGAAAAAGCATTTGATGTAATTAATCACTCCCTGCTAGTGCGTAAGCTTCACCTATACAAACTAACACCTGAAATAATCAATCTTTTAAAAAGTTTTTTGTTAGATAGACAGCAGTTGGTAACTGCAAATAATCAAACATCAGAATTAGTATCTATTAGATATGGAGTACCACAAGGATCAATATTGGGTCCTCTTTTGTTCTCAATATATGTAAATGACTTACCCTTATTTCTAGATTGTAGCTGTGAAATGTTTGCTGATGACACATCCCTCTATTGTAGTGATACTGACCCCCACAGACTAACACTCAAACTTCAAAACAATATCAACAAATTGATTACTTGGACTCAATTAAACCATATGTCCTTAAATGCTCAAAAAACTAAAAGTATGTACGTACTAGCACGACAAAAGAGGCAAAAAATGAAAAGTAAATTTCAACCTCTGTTGATAGATCAAAAAATCATTGAAGAAGTTGACTCACACAAAATTCTGGGTGTAATTATCGACAATAATCTTACTTGGACTGACCATGTGATGGCACAAGGAAAACGTCTTACAAACAAGGTACGTCAGCTATCAAAAATAAAACACTTTCTAGATAGTCATTCACGCAAACTCTTTTTTTGTGGACACATCTTGCCTATAGTTGACTATGCCTCATCTCTTTGGGACAACTGCAGTGAAACTAATTTGAAATTCATCCATCGATTATATAAAAGAGCGCTAAAACTTGTCCTATTAAAATCAAGCTCCCTAACCATCAATGATTATAAGCTAACAAATATTCTTACATTTCAAAACAGGCTTTATCTCAATAAAGCTCTATTTGTACAAAAAGTTGTCAATGGAAATGCCCCTCCCAAGATCACCAATAGATTCAAAATTAATGAGCACAGGCATAACCATCTACTAACATTTCCCAGACCCAGAAACAATCTTTACAAAACAAGCTTCCTATATTCAGGTAGTGATTTATGGAACAAGCTCCCAAAACATTTAAAATGTATCAAAAATAAAAATCAGTTCAAAAATCAGTTGAAAAATCACTTAATGCGCTTATGCAAAAATGTTTAAGAACTACACATCAATCCAATCAACCATACTTAGAACAGACTAAAGATATTGATACTCTCTGCTAACCCCGAAAAATCTTTCACGTGTGGCTCACTGTGACTGAAAAAGCTACACTTTGCTTGCTATATATGTATGTGGAAGGGGGAAAAGGTGGAGAAAGGGTTGTTGTTTTTTTGTATTTTTTTTTTTTAATATAATTTAATTTTGAACAGGATAGGGAATAAGTGATGTATGTAAACACGTGTATATTCTGCAAATTCACAAGGAGAAAACCAAACCACTGATTTGACGACTAGATCGGATTTTTTT
>JASPKP010009226.1:0-10612 GCA_030674155.1 Stramonita haemastoma
AATGGCTGATGTCTCACAGATAAACCTGATGATTTTCTAGGGGAGGCGTTTCACACTTGTACATCTTGACAGACACACACTCACTACCCCCATTGAGTGCCTGTCTCTTTCGCACACCTGCCAAGAGAGCTGGGAGGAGGGGGGGGGGGGGGTAGGAGGAGAAATGAAAGGACAGTGGGTGTGGTGGGAGGAGGGGTTAGGCATTGGATAGGGGGGGGGGGAAGAAGAATGGTTAGGCAGTGTCACAAAATCTGAGGAGACGTTTATTTGTGTACTACAATATAGCCTTGAAATATATGTGGCAGTTGGCTCCTTTTTTATTTATTTATTTTTCCAGAATTCCTTTGTGTGCAGCTTTTTTCAGTTTTTGTTTTCGTTCCCAGGACCAGAGCTGTGAAGTTCACCAATGGTGACATTTAATGCACGTGATGTTTGCCCACCATTAATGTAGCTGCAATTTGACTTCGGGGATGATGTCTAAACAGGACACCAGTGTGCATTTATTATATTTTAGTTTTGCCTCTCTTTGTAAAAAAAAAATTGGGGTATGCTCCTACCGGCACGCAATGGCCTACTTTTCTGAAAGGCAGAACGAATTGCAATGTGTTTGGAAAAATGTTCACCTTGAGTTTGAAGGCAGAAGCTCGGTTTATAGTCTCATAATTTTGGACTTTCAGGGAGGTAGTAGGAGTCGGTATTGACTTCTTCTGAAAAGATTATGAAGACACCAAACTGACAGTACTTTCATGCAGTTTTTCCATCAATAAGACGAACCTGACTGGGTCCCTTATCCCTGGGTTCCTAACATTCTTACGAGGAAAAAAAAATAAAAAAGATATTTTAGGCTGTCAATAGACTCATTTCTGGTTCATGTAGATTTGAGAGTCCATTGCATAATGATGTCTGTTGGTAGAGAGACATGATGCATGCATCAAATATTTGTTCAATTCATTTTTTGTCTTCTGTTGTATTCTCTGTGTTGTCATATGAAGAAATTGTGATAGTGTGACAAGCTGATGATTCTTGCATGTCTCTCGACTTTATCTTTTGGTCACCCCTTTTTGACTTTCTTTTCTTAACACTGTTCTTTCTGTAGTATGAGTCTCTCGTGACTTACTCGTTCCACTGAGTCCATGGAATGAGGGACTCCTGTCTTGATCATTACTTTCAGTTTTGATGAACAGTTTCGGTTTGCCTCACAAACTTTTGTTGATATGAAGGGAGATTAATCTTAGTTCTTCCTTTGCCACCTGTCAACTTTGTGTTTAAAACCAATCATTGAGAAACAAAATTTTAATGAATATTTTTCTGACCTTATCCTCCCTCAGCAGTCACCGCTCAAAATTTACGTGGACTGGAGAATGAGATAATGGTCAGTTTTATGTGGGATAAAAAGGGTTAATTAGTCTTGTTTCCTTCTTTTTTCTGACTTAAGAATAATATGTAATATCAGTAAGCAAATATGAGGATTCAAAGTTTTCACAAGTGCACAGGCAGCAAGTATAGAAATGCTGTCTTTAATGTATCAATTACACTTGTTTCAATAAGATTGATTCATTGCAACAATGTTTTTTCCACCGCTTAATAACAAACCTAGCTGTATTGTGTGATGATGGAGCACACTATAAACTATTGGCTTGTTATTGCCCCAAATGTATATGTGTACATGTAGTTTTTTTCTCTTTTGAATATACATTTGTTTGAACCATGAAGAAAAACAAAACTCCCCCCCATCTTTGCCATTCTTTCACAACTCCTCCTCTGCCCTGCTTCCCTCATCCTATCTGTAGAACAAGGGGATGGGGATCAGGGACATTCCTCCCTCGTAGAGGGATCCCCAGGGACTGATTTTCCTTCAATGACTGGGCGGCTCTCCGTCACGTTATGACGTCTTGTCCCCTCAGGGGTCAGTGAAGCGAGGCCTGGCTAATTGAGTGTGACCCGCGCTTTTCTTCTCTTCCTTCACGCCCTAACAGCTGGCCACTTTGGCACTGCCATTGGCCACGCTTGGCTGAGCTCATGGGGGTAGGGGAGGGTAGGGGAGGAGAGAGGGTAGGAGGAGGAGGAGGATCGAGGAATGGAAGAGAAGAAAGAGGATGTGAGTGAGAGGGATAGGAAGGGGTCAGAGCTTGTGTTTTGTTAAGGCATGAGTGCTGAGTTTGTTAAAAAAAGGCAAAAATTGTGTTGTAATGATTTGTTTTGTTTAAAATAGGGCACACAAGGGTATGGGGCAGCTCAATGGTCAGAGCACTCACTTTCCCCAAGCTAAGGTTAAGCAGCATTGAGCATGGTTACCAAGTGGATGGGTGACCATTTACATGCCATGGCTTCTGTACAGTTCCCCAGTTCACCCAGCTGTAAATGGGTACTTGCCAGCTTTACAGTAAGGGAAGGTAAAGCAGTGAGGGAGAGGAGATGGGCATCACCATCAATATGCTGGCTCCTAGAGAAGCTGAGGTCTCTAACACCTCACTCCCCTACAAACACATAAAGAATGGGATTTCTTCACATTTTTACCATTGTCAGGTTTAGCACATCCTACTTCGGTATGGAAGAGAATCGTTATCTGTTGAGTCTTTCTGGCAGAAAAAGGGCAAGAGAATGGACCAAAAAAGGCAGAAAATAGACAAGGAGGAGGTGACAGGAAGTAAAGAAACAAAGGCAGAAACAAAGAGAGGGATATACAAGCAGAAATGCCTAGCACAGAATTTCCAGAAGGTGGGGATGCTATTTATACTGACATGTCCCCTGCATCCCTACTAGGGACAATAGCACATGATTACCAATAGTATATTATTATCACTGTCGCCATATCCTGTTCCCTTACGTATTTGTATGCCCAGATGGTGGGTATGCCATTCATACTGACAGGATCCTGGAATCTCCACAGGGAGAGTTAAGAGTCTAATTAAAAGGATTGGTGGTAGTATAAAGTTGGAATCAGTACAAGCACTCTCTGGAGAAAAAAAATCCCTTTATACAAACAAATCTCGTTGGGAATCAAACTTATGCCTTGAGCTCACTTACTGTCAGGTCGAGAGTTTAATGCTCTAATCACTAAGCTAGTTCAGCCACCTGGGATAGTTAGTTAAAAGTTAAAGTCTGTCCTGAGCCTAAGGCTCATCAGGCCGGTGCTTATCCCGGTTTCTGTGGCGTTAAGCGACTGAGAGTCATAGACTCCCCCCTGGATAGGACGCCAGTCTATCGCAGGGTTAACCCCCAACACAAGGTTGGTACCCCCCTTTTACACCTGGGTGGGGTGAGAAAATAGCCGTAAAGTGCCTTTTCCAAGGGCACAACGCCATAGCCGAAAGCTGGGATCGAACCCGCAACCTTTAGATTACGAGTCCAACGCCCTAACCACTTGACTACCGCGGCGGCCCTGGGATAGTAAACATGGTTTATTGTCTCATCCAAAGGAATTAATAGACTAGTATTTTGCTAAACAACCACTCACAGTCTGGTGAATAAGGGAGAGTGGTGTGGAAGGTGAAAGGAAAATCCACACTCAGTATAGATCCAAAATCATAGATTTCTCACTTTCTAAACATATGTTTTCGTTTTTTAAGACTACTACATGCAGACAGGAAAAGGAAAAAAAAAAGCATAGCAAAAATTAATGGGTGGGGCTGCTCTCGTGGCGACGTGCTCACTCTCCCCAAAGAAAGGACATTCCCAATTTTACACAGGGAAATCTGCCATGATTTTAAAGTGCTACACAACCAAATACACATATACATACCGCCCACAAAATATCATATCAAAGCTGTCTGAGAGAGAGAAGAGAGAGAAGAGAGAGAGAGAGAGAGAGAGAGAGAGAGAGAGAGAGAGAGAGAGAGAGAGAGAGAGAGAGAGAGCGAGAGAGCAGAGAGAGAGAGAGAGAGAGAGAGAGAGAGAGAGAGAGAGAGAGAGAGAGAGAGAGAGAGAGAGAGAGAGAGAGAGAGAGAGAGAGAGACAGACAGACAGACAGACAGACAGACAGACAGACAGACAGACAGACAGATCGATTTTAGAGTCAAAACAAGAGGCACGGAAACAACACACCTTGCAAGAAACAGACACAAAACAAAAAGCAAAACTAAATTACAAAAAGTTACGTAACTCACACACACACACCTCCTCCATCCCCCCTCCACCCCCCACACCCACACCCACACAAAACACACACACACACACACACACACACACACACACACACACACACACACACACACACACACCACACACATATACACACAACTCTCCTCTCTCTTCATCGAACTGTACACTTCATCTCTCCAACACATTCACTCTTCCCCTTACCCCTCCCAACCACCCCCACTCTCTAAAAAAAAAAACCACCTAAAAAAACACACCCACCACCAAACACCAAAATCGCTTCTTCAATCCTTCTTTCTCTCTGAGCTCTAACTTAGCCGGGGCAGGCAACTTTTTCCTCCGCCTCGTCACAGGCCAACAAGATAAACAGGGACCATAACCTAACTCCCTGCGCCTTTTGCTGTGATTGATGCGGCTTTTATTAGCACCCTCTCTTTGTCTTTAACGAATGTATTGGGTTTCGTGGAATGACAACTCTTTCCTTTCCTTCCATCGATTCTTGTGCTCAGACTAGTCGCTGCTAGCTAGTGGGTTGGGTGTGGTGTGGGGGTGTATTGGGTGGGATGGGGTGGGAGGGTGAGGGTGGGGGTGGGGGGGAGGGTGGGGTGGGGAGAGGGGGGGGAGGGGGGGTGAAATCCTATCAAGTCTAATTGGGGCTGACAGCTCCCACGAGATAATAGGAGAAAAGAGTTGAGGCAAGGAATACACATGGCAAAATTCATCTGGAATTATCGCCCAACTTCTTGCCGAGGTCTGGGTCATAAATCTTCCCCTTCACACACGTGCGCACACACACACACACACACACACACACACACACACACACACACACACACACACACACACACACACACACACACACACACACACACACACACACACACGTACACACACACACACACACTATACTGGGGCACCAGCCTCCCACCCCCCACCCCCACCACCCTCCACATCCCTACCCCCAGTTTTGACCAGAAAATATTCTTCTTTCGTCTTATTTATCATCCAATCCAGCTTTTCTCAGTCCTTCCTTCCTATTTCTCTCTCCACCAAGTAGCATATGGAACAGAGAGACAGGGACAGACAGACAGACAGAGAGAGAGAGAGAGAGGGAGAGAGAGAGAGGGAGAGAGAGAGAGAGAGAGAGAGAGAGAGAGAGAGAGAGAGAGAGAGGGAGAGAGAGAGAGAGAGAGAGAGGAGAGAGAGAGAGAGAGAGAGGGAGAGAGAGAGAGAGAGAGAGAGAGAGAGAGAGAGAGAGAGAGAGAGAGAGAGGGAGCAAGCAAAACTCTTTTTGCTAGAGAAACAGTAGTAGTAGTAGTAGTAGTAGTAGTAGTAGTAGTAGTAGTAGTAGTAGTAGTAGTAGTAGTAGTAGTAGTAGTAGTAGTAGTAGTAGTAGTATAGGCCTAGTAGTAGCAGCATAGAGCTTATGGAACACACACGAGAGAGAGAGAGAGAGAGAGAGAGAGAGAGAGAGAGAGAGAGAGAGAGAGAGAGAGAGAGAGAGAGAGAGAGAGAGAGAGAGAGAGAGAGAGTGTAAAGCAAAAGTCTTTGCTAGAGAAGAAGTAGTAGTAGATAGTAGTAGTAGTAGTAGTAGTAGTAGTAGTAGTAGTAGTAGTAGTAGTAGTAGCAATAGTAGCAGTAGTAGCAGTAGTAGTAGTAGTAGTAGATCTAGTAGTAGTAGTAGTAGTAGTAGTAGTAGTAGTAGTAGTAGTAGTAGTAGTAGTAGTAGTAGTAGTAGTAGTAGCAGATCTAGTAAGCATATACCTTCACCCACACACCCACACTACTAAAAAAAAATGGCGGTGGCTGGATCGAGGAGGAAGCGCGCGCGAGAGAAAAAAAACCAAACCCCTTCTTCAAGTTGACAAAGAACAAAACAGGGGGCTTAATAAGTAGCCTCGCGAGAGAATAAATGATAGGATATTGGGTCACGTGACGTGTCAGAGGTGGGGGTAGAGGCTGTTGATGGATTGGTCCCCTGCCTCCGCCAATCGAATTTGCCTGTCATGGCGGACAGGGGCGCGTGTGCAAGCTCCAAAACCACAATCAAGCGCTGGGGCAATTTATGGTGGTGGTTGGTTGGTTGTGTGTGTGTGTAGAGGGGGTGGGGGGGGGGGAGGGGGGGTTAGGGGTGGAGGGGGAGGGAGAGGACCCAGGGCCACCTCCCTTCCCCTCCACACACACCACCTACCTCCACAACCCCTCCCTCTCTCATCTTTTGCTATGATCCACGAGAGAGGGACCCCCCACCCCCCCCCACCCCCACCCCCCCCCACCCCCGAAAAAAAAAATCAGTATACTAGTTGTACGTTTCAGGAAAAAAAACCCCAAAGTCTTAGGAGCTCGGTCCAATAAAAAAAAAACTTGGAAGTGTAAACAGATTTTTTCTGTCTTTTTTTTCCATTGGGAATGGACGTTTTGATGTGGCCAAGTTTTTGCTGTTGTTGTTGTTGTTTGGCCTTTTTGATTTGTTTGAGGTATGGTGGTGGTGGAATTGGTGAGATGTGGTGGGCGATGGTGGTGGTGATAGTGGTGTGTGGAGAGTGGTGGTGGGATGTGGTGGGACGATGGTGGTGGGGTGGTGGTGGAGATGATGATGATGGGGGTGGTAATGGTGGTGGGGTGGAGTTGTGCATGATGTGTGTGTGCACGTGTGTATGCATGTGTGTGTGTGTGTGTGTGTGTGTGTGTGTGTGCATAATGCAGTATTAGTGTAGAGGTAGTGGTGGTAGTGAGGTAGTAGGGTAGTGTGATAGTAGTAGTGGTAGAAGTGTAGAAAGTAGTAGAAGTGTAGTAGTAGTAGTAGTAGTAGTAGTAGTAGCAGTAGCAGTAGAGTAGAGCAGAGAGACAGCATAGATTAGTAGTAGTAGTAGTAGTAATAGTAGTAGTAGAAGTAGTAGTAATAGTAGTAGCAGTCGTAGTAGTAGCAGAAGTAGCAATAGTAGCAGTAGTAGTAGTAGTGTAGCAGGAGTAGAAGTAGTAGTAGTACATTAGTAGTAGCAGAGTAGCAGTAGTAGTAGCAGCAGTAGTAGTGAGTAGTAGTAGTAGTAGTAGTAGTAAGTAGATAGTAGTAGTAGTAGTAGTAGTAGTAGTATAGTAGTAGTATAGTAGTAGTGTGAAAGAGACAAATAGATAAGCATGGAAGGACAGAGGAGTAGAGAGAGAGAGAGAGAGAGAGAGAGAGAGAGAGAGAGAGGAGAGAGAGAGAGAGAGAGAGAGAGAGGAGAGAGAGAGAGAGAGAGAGAGAGAGAGAGAGAGAGAGAGAGAGAGAGAGAGAAGATTCAATGTTCCAAACTTTTGGTCTCTATGAATAAAGACAGATTTTAGGTATTGCTTGTTCTTCCCATCGATCTTTGTCAAAATATGATTTATTTTGAGATACAAACACACACACACACACACACACACACACACACACACACACACACACACACACCACGCACGCACGCACGCACGCACGCACGCACAAACATCCTTCCCTTTCCCTTCCCCTGTACCTCCACTCCCCTTCTTCACATACACACAGACACACAGACACACACACACACTAACGCACAAATGAGCACACACACACACACACACACACACACACACACACACACACACACACACACACACACACACACACACACACACACACACACACACACACACTCAGAAACACGTCAAGTCATCACCCCTCCCCCGTCCGCATAATTAAATCTCTGTTTATAAAGCAATGACAAAAATGCGCATTTTCGGGGTAAACACCCACACACACACACACACACACACACACACACACACACAGACACACACACACACACACACACCACACATTCTCTCTCTCTCTCTCTCTCTCTCTCTCTCTCCTCTCTCTCTCTCTCTCCTCTCTCTCTCTCTCTCTCTCTCTCTCTCTCTCTCTCTCCTCTCTCATGTTTCCAGATATTTTTGAGTTGTTTATTTTGTTATTTGCTGATGACGTGGCATTAATGTCAACTACACCTTCAGGCTTACAAAATCAATTAAGGGTTTTAGAAACTTGCTGTGAAAATATAAAATTAAATGTAAACATAGACAAAACTAAGATTACGGTAGTTAAAAAGGGGGATACTTAGGAAAACATGAAAAATGGTTTTTTCATAATAAAAAAATAGATGTAGTGAACAATTATTGTTATTTGGGATTTAACTTTACACCTATGATTAGCGCAAAGAGAGGTACATCGCATTTAGTTACTAAAGGCAAAAAAGCAGTTATACAGCTTAACAAAGTTTTCCAGAGGTGCAAGGAAATGACAATTAAGTCATTCTTTAAAATTTTTGATACTAAAATACAACCAATATTGTTATATTCAGCTGAAATTTGGGGGCTGCATAGATTAGAACATATAGAAAAAGTACATTTAATTGCTTGTAAAAGGTTTCTAGGTGTGCCTGCCAGGACACCAAATAAGATGGTTTATGAAGATCTTGGCAGGTACCCACTGTATGTAAATACATATGTTGCATGCATAAGATTTTGGTTTAAACTACTACACATGAATTCTGAAAGATTACCATATAAAGCTTATCATATGTTGTTAGAATTAGATAAAAAAGGTAAACAATGTTGGGTCTCTAAAATCAGGGAAATATTATGTATTACTGGGTATAATATCGTTTGGTTAAACCAAGGTGTAGGAGACATAAAAATGTTTTTGCGTGCCTTTAAACAAAGACTTGTAGATTGGTTTGCTCAGGAATGGGCAGGCACCATTAGAGACCGTGAGCGATATGATGGTTATAGAAACTTTAAAACTATTTTTGAAAAAGAAAAGTATATAACCGAAATGGATACATATTGTTTTCGAGTTGCAGTTACGCAAGTTCGATTTAATGTTCTACCATTGAACAATAATACACAGCGGTATAATAGTTTTAAACGAAGTTAAGCAATGCCCTGTTTGTAAAGATCAAATAGAAAATGAAGAACACTTTATACTGAATTGCCCTATCTATGAAGACTTAAGAACTAAGTTTCTTAAAGATTCCAAAGGACTTCCTTTCTATGTACTACTCAAAGCCACTGTACCTACTGATAGATACAATTTATCACGTTTTATCTTTCATGCAACCAATAGAAGAAATAGGATAACTTTCTAGAAATTGATATTTGTATTGATGAATAATACATCTACAACAGTGTCGTTTACGATACGTGTGAATTGTTCCGTAATTAACGGTTAAGAAATGGCTTATATAACTTTCTTGCTTTATTATTACTCATACAATATTTCTTATACATATACGTTGATGGTAATATGTTTATAACACCTATGTCCATATGCACACACTCTATGCCCACCACTCTTTTGTATTGTGGCCTAAGGCCGATGTACATTAAACAATTTCAGTGTTCAGTGTTTCAGTGTTCAGTTTCTCTCTCTCTCTCTCTCTCTCTCCTCTCTCTCTCATCTCTCTTCTCCTCCTCTCTCCTCTCTCTCTCTCTCTCTCTCTCTCTCTCTCTCTCTCTCTCTCTCTTCGCTTTTCAGACGAGTAGGCCATTGTGTGCCGGTGGGAATAGATGACAAAATTTACAAAACTGCATACATACGGGGACTGGATGTAAAAAAGCATACGAGTGCTTATTCCATTATCCTCAGTAGTATCAAAGAATAAGATTGAATAAATAAATAGATAAAAACACATACATAACACACGCACGCACGCACGCACGCACGAACGCACGCATGCGCGCACACACACACACACACACACACACACACACACACACACACACACACACACACACACACACACACACACACACACACACACACACACACACACAAGTTATCATGACATAATGGCCTGTTAAATGCAGTAAAATAATCTGTCTCACCTGCAAAAACGGTTTGCACTTGTGGCGGAAGATTGGCCGAAGATCGACAGATAGGCCCAACCCCAAACCTTTTGTTGTTGTTGTTGGCTTTTTTTTTTTTTTTTTGGAGGGGGTGGGGGGGTTGGTAGTGTGATCTTTTTTTTTTTTTTTCTTTGTCTTGCTTTGTTGAACCAAAATTTAACATTTTGACAAGAGATAAAATAGTGAGTTTCTTTTTCTTTCTTTTCTTTTTATTATTATTTTTTTTTAGTCTGTGTGTTTGTTTAATGTTATCGTTTCTGTCTCTTGTTTTCTTCACTCACTCACACATCACTCACTCACTTCACTCACTCACTCACTCACTCACTCACTCACTCTCTCTCTCTCTCTCTCTCGATGTGATAAACCACACACTTCTGTTAAAGAAACTACACCTATATAGAATATCAAAGAATACCTTTCAATTTTTTGAATCATTTTTATCAAATAGACAACAGTCAGTCTTTGTTGGAAAGTCTCAGTCTGATTTTCTCACAGTGACCAATGGTGTTCCCCAAGGTTCAGTTCTGGGTCCTATACTTTTCTCTCTATATATTAATGATTTACCATTGTACATGAATGCTTGTTGTGAATTATTTGCAGATGACAATTCAATTTATGCTGAAAATCATTC